>SJYX01006945.1:125680-143075 GCA_006410675.1 Oreotragus oreotragus
AAAAAAAAAAAAAAAAAAGGATATGATGTTCTAGAAATAGAGAAGAGTATAGTTAAAAAAAAAAGAAGAAGAAGAAATTAAGCATAATAATAAATAAGCAAGGCAACATTGAAAAATAAAACTGTAGAATAAATTCACTTTTGAATATACACATAAATATACTGGATAATTTATTCTCAAAGGTAATTTAATAGTATAAGTCTTTGTAACTTAGTTGGTTTGCCTCAGGAATGTAAGGTTGATTTAACATCTCTCTGCTGAATCACATCAATAAACTGAACAAAACAATCTTGGTGTTAGTAGAGATCATTAGAGAAAATTAAATACACATTCTTGAAAATACACATAAACATATTAAAATCTTTCCAGGAGGATTTTTAAGGTTAATAGCTAAATTAAATGAAAATATTGAATGTAGCAATGAAACACCAGAGATATTTCTACAAGCAAACATAAAAACTAAATAAAGATCCTTACTATTAATGACTGGGAAAGGTCAGTTTTCATTCCAGTTCCAAAGAAAGCCAATGCCAAAGAATGCTCAAACTACCACACAATTTCACTCATCTCACACGTTAGCAAAGTAATGCTCAAAATTCTCCAAGTCAGGCTTCAACAGTTTGTGAACCATGAACTACGAGATGTTCAAGCTGGATTTAGAAAAGGTAGAGGAACCAGAGAACAAATTGCCAACTTTCGCTGGATCATCAAAAAAGCAAGAGTGTTCCAGAAAAACATGTATTTCTGGTTTATTGACTATGCTAAAGCCTTTGACTGTGTGGATCACAATAAACTGTGGGAAATTCTGAAAGAGAATACCAGACCACCTGATCTGCCTCTTGATAAATCTGTATGCAGGTCAGGAAGGAACAGTTAGAACTGAACATGGAACAACAGATTATTTCCATATCAGGAAAGGGGTACGTCAAAGCTGTATATTGTCACCCTGCTTATTTAACTTATATGCAGAGTATATCATGAGAAATGCTGGGCTGGATGAAGCCCAAGCTGGAATCAAGATTGCCAAGAGAAATATAAATAACCTCAAATTTGCAGACGACACCACTCTTATGGCAGAAAGCAAAAAACTAAAGAGCCTCTTGATGGAAGTAAAAGATGAGTGAAAAAAGTTGTCTTAAAACTCAACATTGAGAAAACTAAGATCATGGCATCCAGTCCCATCATTTCATGGCAAATAGATGGGGAAACATTGGAAACTGACACACTTTATTTTGGGGGGCTCCAAAATCACTGCAGATGGTGACTGCAGCCATGAAATTAAAAGATGCTTGGTCTGTGGAAGAAAAGTTATCACCAACCTCGACAGCATATTAGAAAGCAGAGACATTACTTTGCCAGCGAAGGTCCATCTAGTCAGAGCTATTTTTTTTCCAGTAGTCATGTATGGATGTGAGAGTTGGACTGTAAAGAAAGCTGAGAGCCAAAGAATTGATGCTTTTGAACTGTGGTGTTGGAGAAGACTCTTGAAAGTCTCTTGGACTGCAAGGAGATCCAACCAGTCAATCTTAAAGGAAATCAGTCCTGAATATTTATTGGAAGGACTGATGCTAAAGCTGAAACTCCAATACTTTGGCCACCTGATGCAAAGAGCTGACTCATTTGAAAAGACCCTGATGCTGGGAAAGACTGAAGGCAGGAGGAGAAGGGAACGACAGAAGATGAGATGGTTGGATGGCATCACTAACTGAACAGATATGAATTTGAGTGAACTCTGGGAGTTGGTGATGAACAGGGAGGCCTGGCATGCTGCAGTCCATGGGGTTGCAGAGTCAGACATGACTGAGCAACTGAACTGAACTGAACTATTAATATATTATAGAATGTTGTTTTTAAAATTTTGACCTGTGTATTGAGACAATACGATTAAATAATAATTGAACATACTGTGAAGGAGTTAAATATCATCTTTTGTGATAAAATTAGCTTTAGTCTGATTCTCATCAGATGAATACATTCTTTCTCCAGTGTATTCCTAAGATGATGACAGGTGAAAGAATGAGGCAGTGAAGAAATATATCTGCATGATTTTAACCACTGATTTGATCAAGCACACTGGCAACGATAATTGGATACCGCCACAGGTGGTCACTGTAATAATTATTGATTTACTTATTTGTTTAGCCTTCTTTCTCTCACAGTCTCACTCTGAGGAGCTAGTTATTCCAGATTCTTCCCTACATTTCCCCCCAAAATGATTCTGTCTAGATTACATTTGTCTGTGTAACTGTTTACTGCCATGGCTAGATGAGGGTGGCGATTGGGATATTTCAAGGAAACTGTGAATGTATATTTACATCTTATTCTTGCTGGTGCTGTTCAGTAGCTGTTCGTGTCTGACTCTTTCCATTCCCACATGTTGCAGCACGTCAGGCTTCCCTGTCCCGCACTGTCTCCTGGACATTATTCAGACCCATGTCCATTGAGTCAGTGATGCCATCCAACCATCTCATCTTCTGCTCTCCCCTTTTCCTTCTGCCTTCTGTCTTTCCCAGCCTCAGGGTCTTTTCCAGTGAATCAGCTCTTCACATCAGGTGGCCACAGTATTGGAGCTTCAGCTTCAGCATCAGTCCTTCCAATGAATATTCATGATTGATCTCCTTTAAGATAGACTAGTTTGATCTCTTCACTCTCCAAGGGACTCCCTAGAGTCTTCTCCAACACCACAGTTCGAAAGCATCACTTCTTTGGCACTCAGCCTTCTTTATGGTCCAACTCTCACATTCATATGTGACTACTGGAAAAACCATAGCTTTGACAATACAGACCTTTGTTGGCAAAGTAATGTCTCTGATTTTTAATACACTGTATAGATTTGTCATAGCTCTTCTTCCAATGAGAAAGCTTCTTTTAATTTCATGGCTGTAGTCACCATCTGTAGTGATTTTGGAGCCCAAGAAAATAAAGTCTGTCACTGTTTTCCATTTTATCTATTTGCCATGAAGTGATGGGACCAAGTGTCATGATCTTAGTTTTTTGAATGTTGAGTTTTCAGCTTATTTTGCACTCTCCTCTTTCACCTTCATCAAGAGGCTCTTTAGTTCATCTTTCTTAAGTTTCAAGTAATGCATTGCACTCCAGTCTGAAGGTTTTTTTTTTTTCTTGGTTTGTTTCTCCTCAAGTTCTTGGTAGCATGAACACAGTCACGAGACTTCATAGATTTTGCATTCTCTTTCTTCTGCCTGTCCCTAGTCTTTCCATTTGTTTCTAAAGCACATTTATATTTAGATAAATATTACTCAGTCAGCAACAAAGAGCCTCAGTGTACTATGTTGTCAACCACCTTCAAGCCCAGAGATGTCACATTATATATCTTCTTCTTCTATCTTGGTATCATTTTCATTTTAATATTATAGCTTTTACAGAATAAGTAAAACTATGACTTGACAAAAGCACTTAATATAATTCTGAACAATATAAAAAGGCAACGTTTTAGTCAGCATTGTAAATGTATTGTAGGATATTTTGTCTAAAAATGTTGAAATAGATTTCAATAAACTGTCTCCCTTTCTTGGGGAGTGGATGGGAGGGGAAATGAACAGAGGTGAAGGTGAACAAAGAGTACAGACTTCCAATTATAAGATGAATGAGTCCCGGGGATGTACTATACAGTGTGGTGGTTATAGTTAATAGTACTCTGTTGTATGTTTGAAAGTTACTAAGAGAGTACTTTTTACAATTTCTGACCATCACACTTCCTCCCAGATTTTAACTATGTGAAGTGATGTGTGTATTAACTAACCTTACATTGGTAACAATTTTTACAATATATACATATTTCAAATCACTGTATTTGTATAGCTTAAACTTATACAATGTTATTTGCTAACATACCTCAGTAAAGATAGAGAGGTGTTGCTGAAATTGGTTAACATGGTAAGCAATGGCAACAAGTAACAAAATTTAAGAATTCTTTCTGTAGAAATTCAAGATTGATAGTTTTTTTTTTTAATGAAGTGAAGAGTGAAAGAGATAGATGTGTAAATAGTTGATGTATCAAGTTCTCAGAGATAATTGTAAGAGATAGAAAGTAGGAAAAAGAATACTTTTATTTCCAAGCAAGAAATAAAAAGTAGATCTTAAAGGAAGATGCATAAAGAAGAAATGAGCAACAGAAAGAGTAGCTTCTCAATTCAGTTGAACTATTATATAAATACAGTAGTCAGTTTAAGGTACACAAACACACACATACATATGTTTCTACATTCTGAGTTTAGTGACAGATTCAAGCAAGTGATATCATTGTGTTCTGTATGGAGGTGTTCAAGGTTCAAGTTTGTACTCTAGAACCATGAATATCCAAAGATATACTGGGAAGGAGAGAGAGAGAGAGAAAGAAAAACAAAGAAACAGAATAGTTGATAGTAAGAGAGTTCTCTCTTCATTAAGAGTAGTTCTTCTTTTTGCATACCTAGTTTCTGAATAAAATGGTTATTTTGAAAAAAATTTATTCAGTTCAGAAAGTTATTGGAAAGCCATTGTTCATGTTCTTGGTTCATAGTTTCCACAAAGATCATTAGGAACTGGTAGTCGATTCACAGGATTAAAAAAATAATAATAATAGTATAGACCTGTGATAAAGGTTCAGATATATTATCACTGACAGTTCTTTCAGATACTTGCTGGTCTAGAATAGTATTAATATGAAGTAGAGTCATAGAAGGAGATATGTAGAACCCAAAGAGGATTATTATTGTTTCCTTATCACCAGTTTGAGGGAGACCAAGAAAAGATTTTTAAAAATGATAGCTCTTTGACTCTTTATCATGGTATTAGCAACCAGTGCACTTTTGACCCAGTAGGGAGAAATAGCTCAGTTCCTCTGGTCACAGTGGCCTCCTGACAATGGATTCCATTAAGCCAGTAGTTAATAAAGACCAGAACTGTAATTGGCTGCACCGATCCTGCTTTTGCTAGCTGTGAAATGATGTAGTATCTGACTATCTAGCACTGTTTTATGCTCAGGTTAGGATCTCTGAATAAATTAATTTGGGCAGTCATACAGGACTTAAAGCAGAAGTCTTAATCCAGCAGCTCATTAGGTAGGTCTGGCCTGATTGTTTAGTGTGACAAACAAAATATATCTGAAATATGTGAATTCATCACTGACATTTATAAGTCCAGAAATTCACAGCTAGCCTAAGATTTTCTTCTTCCTGTTGGAGGGGAGAATGGCAAAATACTGCAGTACCAGACCCTGTTCCTACATGGCAGGCATCAGCTGTAGGTTAGAAATTGCTGTTACCTCTCTGAACCTACAGCCTTTGAAGACAATGACCTCTGACTTTATGAGTGGGCCTAGTTGTGTTCCTGTCCCAAGACAGAAATAAATTGAATATGAATATGACTGACTTTTTTTCTATACCAGGAAATCTCCTCAAGAAGTTCCCTTAGGCAATTCTGTTCTGAGGCAGGAACAATTCTTAGTACGAAAATAAGTTATGACTTGAAGGGTTACATATGCTTCACTGAGAGAATCAGGAAGTATATTGCTTGAAATGTCACCTGAATTTCTTTTTTTCTTTTCACTCAAAAACCACCGTAGCTTCCCTGCAGAGAATAATTGCTTAAATAGTATCATTGTGATTATGGCTTGACTTGTTTTTAATAATTATATCTCAGAAAGATGAACAAGGGTATGAGAGTAAGAAAAGAGTTTGAAATTCAGTAGAAATGGGATATTAATGTTCTGTGCTGGTGGCCTGAAGCTTTGAGAACATTTGTTATTCAGGGATACTTTAAAAATAAAACCCTAATAGAAACTGGAAACAAAAAATACAGTAGCAATGAAAAGTGCTTCTTATACTAGGCTTTTACATAGAATAATTTACAAAGATGACTTTTATTTAAAACAATGGTATTGGAGTTCCCTGCACTTGATAGTTCTTCTGAAGAAAGGTGTTAAGTTGGGTATAAAGCTATTAAGCCATTAACTTAAATAATCCAGTAAAACAGCTGTCAAAAAAAACTAATCATCTGGCCTCAGTTAAGTTCAGTCCCTCAGTCGTGTCCAATTCTCTGTGACCCCATGAAACACAGCATGCAGGCCTCCCTGTCCATCACCAACTCCCGGAGTTCACTCAAATTCACATGCATTGAGCATTGAGTCAGTGATGCCATCCAGCCATCTCATCCTCTGTCGTCCCCATTTACTCCTGCACCCATTCCCTCCCAGCATCAGAGTCTTTTCCTTCCATGAGGTGGCCAAAGTACTGGAGTTTCAGCTTTAGTATCATTACTTCCAAAGAAAAGCCAGGGCTGATATCCTTCAGAGTGGACTGGTTGGATCTCCTTGCAGTCCAAGGGACTCTCAAGAGTCTTCTCCAACACCACAGTTCAAAAGCATTGATTCTTTGGTGCTCAGCTTTCTTCACAGCCCAACTCTCACATCCATACATGACCACTGGAAAAACCATGCCTTGACTAGACGGACCTTTGTTGGCAAAGTAATGTCTCTGCTTTTGAATATGCTATCTAGGTTGGTCATAACTTTTCTTCCAAGGAGTAAGTGTCTTCTAATTTCATGGCTGCAGTCACCATCTGCAGTGATTTTGGAGCCCAAAAAATAAAGTCTGATACTGTTACCACTCTTTCCCCATCTATTTGCCATGAAGTGATGGGACCAGATGCCATGATCTTCGTTTTCTGAATGTTGAATTTTAAGCCAACTTTTTCACTCTCCTCTTTCACTTTCATCAAGAGGCTTTTTAGTTCCTCTTCACTTTCTGCCATAAAGGTGGTGTCATCTGCATATCTTGAGGTTACTGATATTTCTCCCAGCAATCTTGATTCAAGCTTGTGCTTCTTCCTGCCCAGTGTTTTTCATGATGTACTCTGCATAGAAGTTAAATAAGCAGAGTGACAATATACAGCCTTGACGTACTCCTTTTCCTATTTGGATCCAGTCTGTTGTTCCATGTCCAGTTCTAACTGTTGCTTCTGACCTGCGTATAGATTTCTCAAGAGGCAGGTCAGGTGGTCTGGTAGTCCCATCTCTTTCAGAATTTTCCACAGTTTATTGTGATCCACACAGTCGAAGACTTTGGCATAGACATTAAACCAGAAATAGATGTTTTTCTGAAACGCTCTTGGTTTTTCAATGATCCAGCAGATGTTGGCAATTTGATCTCTGGTTCCTCTGCCTTTACTAAAACCAGCTTGAACATCAGGGAGTTCAGGGTTCATGTATTGCTGAAGCCTGGCTTGGAGAATTTTGAGCATGTGAGATGAGTGTAATTGTGCAGCAGTTTGAGCACTCTTTGGCATTGCCTTTCTTTGGGATTGGAATGAAAATTTACCTTTTCCAGTTCTCTGGCCACTGCTGAGTTTTCCAAATTTGCTGGCATATTGAGTAGCCAACTTTCACAGCATCATCTTCCAGGATTTGAAAAAGTTCCACTGAAATTCCATCACCTCCACTAGCTTTGTTTATAGTGATGCTTTCTAAGGTCCACTTCACTTCACATTCCAGGATGTCTGGTTCTAGGTGAGTGATCACACCATCATGATTATCTGGGTCATGAAGATCTTTTTTGTAGAGTTCTGTGTATTCTTGCCACCTCTTCTTAATATCTTCTGCTTCTGTTAGGTCCTTACCATTTCTCTCCTTTATCGAGCCTATCTTTGCATGGAATTTCCCCTTGGTATCTCTTAATTTTCTTGAAGAGATCTTTAGTCTTCCCCATTCTGTTGTTTTCTGCTGTTTATTTGCATTGATCACTGAGGAAGGCTTTCTTATCTCTTCTTGCTATTCTTTGGAACTCTGCATTCAGATGGTTTTATCTTTCCTTTTCTCCTTTGCTTTTCGCTTCTCTTCTTTTCACAGCTATTTGTAAGGCCTCCTCAGAGAGCCATTTTGCTTTTTTACATTTATTTTCCATGGGGCTGATCTTGATCCCTGTCTCCTGTACAGTGTCACAAACCTCAGTCCGTAGTTCATCAGACACTCTATCAGTTTTAGTCCCTTAAATCTATTTCTCACTTCCACTGTATAATCATAAGGGATTTGATTTAGGTCATACCTGAATGGTCCAGTGGTTTTCCCTACTTTCTTCAATTTAAGTCTGAATTTGGCAATTAGGAGTTCATGATCTGAGCCACAGTCAGCTCCTGGTCTTGTTTTTGCTGACTGTATAGAGCTTCTCCATCTTTGGCTGCAAAGAATATAATCAATCTGATTTCAGTGTTGACCATCTGATGATATCCATGTGTAGATTCTTCTCTTGTGTTGTTGGAAGAGGGTGTTTGCTATGACCAGTGTGTTCTCTTGGCAAAACTGTATTAGCCTTTGCCCTGCTTCATTCCGTATTCTAGGCCAAATTTGCCTGTTGTTCCAGGTGTTTCTTGACTGGGGTATATGCAGCTTAGGCTAAATCTACAGCCACAAATTATTTTGACAGATTCAACCAGATAAGTCAGCTTCATCAAAAGCACAATCAAATCACCTTTCAAGTTGTCTGCTAAGGCGCACCAAACTATTTTGAATGGAAATAAGGAAATATGTTGATAATGCTAATAGCTTGTGCTTACTGAAAAATGTACTAAGCACTTTGCATTTGTTTCTTATTTCATAATATCAACCACCCAATGGCAAAGGTTCTGATATTATTCCAATTTGAAAGAGGAGAAACCAATGTTTAGAAAAGCTAATGAATTATCTGAGGTCATATGAACAGTCAGAAAGAGAGAAATCTGTGATTCAAACTTACATATATATGTGTGTTTGTGTAATATATTGTTCTGTCATGTATACATAGCCTGTGGTACTTATCTAATAGAGTTGGTAAATGCCAGAATTTTAAAGTCATTGCTAATAAAATACTTCTTCCAAGTGTCGTTTAGTCACCAATCACCATCAAGCAGAATGTGAAAAATGTCATGAACTTTGCATACTTGCTCAGCAAACTTTTTAAGTGACTTTGACTTCTCACCCTAGCAGTAGAAAATAACTCACCTCATAGCACTGACTCATCTCCTGTTGATAACTTATTTTTATCCAAAACAAATGTTAAGATCTTTTCTAATCAATGATGATCTTACTTTTGCTGACACTGAATTCTTCAATAGGCATTTTGCAAAGTGAGGCTCATTTGCATTCAACCAGACATCACTCTGCAAGGTGTAATTTGAATTTCTGATCACGAACATAATTTTCCATTTACTTTGCTGCAACATAGAACATATTACTGATATTACTTTAACTTTATTAATTTTAATACATGGCGTAGTTAGAAAAACAATCCAAATTTCTAAATCTTGTGAACTATTATTTTTCTAGGCATGCAGTACTATTATTACCAACTGCAGAGTTAAAATAATTTATTCTCAAGTCAGACTGACCTTTGTTTATATCTCAGTCTTTTTTAATTTTCTTTTTAACTTATTTTTAAAATTTATTTTTAACTGGAAGATAACATTGTAAATGAGACAGGAATCAAGACCATCCCCAAAAAAGAAATGCAAAAAAGCAAAATTGCTGTCTGATGAGGCCTTACAAATAGCTGTGAAAAGAAGAGAAGTGAAAAGAAAAGGAGAAAAGGAAAGACACAAGCATCTGAATGCAGAGTTCCAAAGAATAGCGAGGAGAGATAAGAAAGCCTTCTTCAGCAATCAGTGCAAAGAAATAAAGGAAAACAATAGAGTGGGAAAGACTAGCGATCTCTTCAAGAAAATTAGAGCTACCAAGGGAACATTTTATGCGAAGATGGGCTCAATAAAGGACAGAAATCGTATGGATCTAACAGAAGCAGAAGATATTAAGAAGAGGTAGCAAGAATACACAGAAGAACTCTACAAAAAAGATCTTCATGACCCAGATAATCATGATGGTGTGATCACTCACCCAGAGCCAGACATCGTGGAATGTGAAGTCAAGTGGGCCTTAGAAAGCATCACTATGAACAAAGGTAGTGGCGGTGATGGAATCCAGTAGAACTATTTCAGATCCTGGAAAGTGCTGCACTCAATGTGCCAGCAAATTTGGAAAATTCAGCAGTAGCCACAAGGCTGGAAAAGATCAGGTTTCATTCCAATTCCAAAGAAAGGCAATGCCAAAGAATGCTCAAGCTTCCGCACAATTGCACTCATCTCACAAACTCGTAAAGTGAGGCTTAAAATTCTCCAAGCTAGGCTTCAGCAATAGGTGAACCATGAACTTCCAGATGTTCAAGCTGGTTTTACAAAAGGCAGAGGAACCAGAGTTCAAATAGCCAACGACTGCTGGATCATCGCGAAAGCCAAGAGAGTTCCAGAAAAACATCTATTTGTGGTTTATTGACTATGCCAAAGCCTTTGGCTATGTGGATCACAATAAACTATGGAAAATTCTGAAAGAGATGGGAATAGCAGACCACCTGACCTGTCTCTTGTGAAATCTGTGTGCAGGTCAGGAAGCAACAGTACTCTGAATTTCAATTTTCTTTATTTGTGGAGTAACCACACTACTGGATTCATGGGATTCATGGCACAGGGACTTTGTGAGATAATACATGAAAAGTACTTTTCCTAATGACTGGCACATAGAAAATACTGAACACAGTCAAAGTTTATTTTCTCTCTCTTTTTTACAGGTATACTTTTAATTTTCCTCTTGTTTTCTTGATTTTTCCATCACTACTTCTAATTAGTTTCATATTTTATGTTAGAGTAGGTTATTTTGTGGAAATATACATTTATCTTTGAAATGATCAGTGAATTTTGGCAGAGGAGTGAGGTAATAGGTCTACTATAGCAGGGATAGTTCATGGAGGGAAAAGGGGCCAATGGAGATCAGTGCTCTGATATTTCCCAAGAATTATTCCATTTGCATTGACATCTTCATGTAATATTACTGATAAGTGATGATATGGGTTTATTTACATGTGACTAAATTCTTTTTAAAAAAGAATGATTTAGGTATGAGGTTACTGATGATTTAGTTCCAGAGCCCATAGTTCTTACTGGTGGTGAATATTAAAAAGAATGATTATTAGTCAGGATGGTATTAGTCTGGCAGATAGTCAGGAAGAAAGCTCAGAAACTCCCATATGAAGAAATATGAATGAGTTTCAGTTTGGGAAAACATCTGAGTGAACCTCAGAGAAGATAACTGTCTTGGGTACAGAATTAAGTAAGGCTACTCTTAGGTGCATGAATGTAAACGAAGTTTGCTCTGAGGGACATGGGTCCTAAAAGCTAAATACTCTGGATAGGAAAAAGGTTCATCACAATGAAAGCAGGCTAGACTCAATACTGGAGTATATAATATTTGAGAATAAATTTCGGAAACATCTTCTATTGTGTCCTGCTTTTCCAGCCATTATAATGTACGTGACTTAGGACAGAAATAGCAAGATTGTTTGTAAAAGAAAGAAAGAAAGTGAAGTCGCTCAATCGTGTCTGACTCTTTGTGATCCCATGGACTATAGCCTACCAGACTCCTCCACCCATGGCATTTTCCAGGCAAGAATACTGGAGTGGGGTGCCATTTCCTTCTCCAGGAGATCTTCCTGACTCAGGGATTGAACCCAGGTCTCCCACATTGAAGGCAGATGCTTTACTGTCTGAGCCACCAGGGAAATCCAGGGAAGTTTGTAAAAATTGATAATCTAGCTTACGTAGGAAAACTGGAAAAGTGTTATTAATATCATTTTTGAAAATTATGAAGTCATAATAATTTATGAGTTTAAATGCCTGTGTTTAAACCTTATGCCATCTCTTACAAGCTATGTGACTTTGGCTATATTTCTTTTTTTGTTTGTTTTTTGTTCTTTGTATATCTGTTTCGTCTATAAAAGGGATAATCTGGTTACTTACCTCATAGACTTTCAGAGAGGATCAAATGAGTTAATATGTATAACATAGCTTAGAACAGAACTCAGGTTCACTGTATTGACTCAATGTTAACTATTATATCACTGAATGAAATGGTACAAGTCATTCGTTATATTGCCATTTTTATTAATGTCATGATATGTGTACCATATATTAAAAATTCCCCAAATATGTTATTTATTCCTAAAACTAGAGCTGAAAACATAGCAGACAAATGCATAGAATGTGTTGTTTGGGTTAATAAAGACCCACTTGAATGTTACAATTTGAATCATATCTAGTAAGGATATTTTATTTTTTGTATAAATTGGTTCTTATATAGTCCTATAAATGACAGAACAATCCTTTTTTTTTTTTTTTTTTTTAAATCTGTGAGATTCTTTAAAATGAATCTCTTCTGGTTTTCTGCCAAGGTCCGAAGTACCAGAAAAAAATTTAAATATACAACTGACAAATTTTGAGCCATATCATCGTGATGATAACCAAATCAATGTATCATTCTGAGGACAATGGCAGAGAGGCACTGTGAAGGCTGGTAGCAGAAACCAAAATAATAAAATGGTATCCTATGCTGAGAGAATCAAATAAATCCAAGTATCATTGAAACTGATTTGATACCAAATTCAGTCCAAAATTGAAGCATGCATTTTTTAAATAGTCATACAAATAACCTATTTGCATACAGTGACCTTTCTGGTGGAAATCATATTTAAAATCTGCAATGATAACATGTCATCACTTGTCATTTTATAGCTTAATTTTCATATGAAGAGTAGCGTACTTTTAAAAATTTGATGCTTCCTGCCTGTTAGCCTACTGTTAGCAGATAATAGAATTATTATGATGATGATATTCATTGGATATTTACTCTAGGCTAGTCACCATACTAAATCTTACCTGTTTTTATTCATTTAACTCTCCAACAATGCTACCAATTATGTACATTTATTATCTCAATTATTCTTAGGAAACTATTGCTTAAATTTGTTATTTATTCCTGGTTTTCCAGCTAATACATGGCAGAGCAGTACTGAACTCAGGATTCCATTCCTAACCTCTGTGTAATATTGCTCATATATGGTAGGATGGATAGTATACATATTCCTTGAAATGTAGTGAGAAACGTGGTTTTTTCAACATGTGAACGTAAGATATCATCTCATCGTTCTCAACATAGGGGATAGTCGACTCTGACAATATAAGAGAGTTTAAGTGCTTTATAGAATTGGCATTAAATAATGTTGAGGGTGGGGAAATTGTTCCCTGTTCAATCTTGCTCACTCAGAATTATCTCCAAAAGAAAGCATGGCTCTGATGATCACTGTTTTCACTTTCTTGAAGGCAAGATTTATATTTTATTGAGTTGTCCTCAGAATTTGTGCTCATCAGTATCAGGCAATCAACAGTGCCCAGATAGAATTGCACAGCCTTATTTTCTTTAATGACAGATTTTATTTTCTTGGACTCCCAAATCATTGCAAACAGTGACTGCAGCCATGAAATTAAAAGATACTTGCTCTTTGAAAGGAAAGCTATGACAAATCTGTGCTGTGCTGTGCTTAGTCATTCAGTCGTGTCTGACCTAGACAGTGTATTAAAAAGCAGAGACATCACTTTACTGACAAAGGTCTGTATAGTCAAATTATGGTTTTTCCAATAGTCATGTACAGATGTGACGGTTGGACCATAAAGAACGTCGAGCATCAAAGAACTGATGCTTTCAAACTGTAGTGCTGGAGAAAACTCTTGAGAATCACTTGACTGCACGGAGATCAAACCTGTCAATCCTAAAGGAACGACCCTAAATATTCATTGGAAGGATTGGTACTGAAGCTGAAACGCCAATACTTTGACTACCTGATGAGAAGAGCCAACTCACTGGAAAATACCCTGATGCTGGGAAAGACTGAGAGCAGGAGGAGAAGGGGGCAACAGAGGATGAGATAGTTGGATGGCATCACCAACTCAAGTAACATCAGTCTGAGCAAACTCTGGGACATAGTGAAAGACAGGGAAGCCAGACATGCTGCAGTCCATGGGATCGCAAAGAGTCAGACGTGACCTAGCAATGAAACAACAACAACATTTTGTTTAATTTAGTTTAGTGCATTGTCTATCAATGTAAAATTTTATGAGAATGATACAGAGTGATTTTCACTCATTTGGGTATAACAAAATCCAATAGAAGTACAAAAAATGGAAGGTTTTGAAAAAACTGTATTTCAGTAGTTTTTTGAAATCCTACAGCTTTGAGTTTAAATTCTGCCACTCAGTCCAACAGCCCCTCACTACCTGCCACCTGTCCTCATCATTTTGTTCTCCTGTACAAACCTGTTAAAATAATCAATTTCTTAGTATTTGCACCTAAAAAAATGGTACAGAGAATACAAATCTTACAAGATTCTTTGTATTGTTAAATGTTTAAATATGTATAGTGCTTATTGATAATTTGAACTGTGGTGTTAGAGAAGACTCTTGAGAGTCCCTTGGACTGCAAGGAGACGCAACCAGTCCATCGGAAAGGAGATCAGTCCTGGTGAAAGGTTGTTGCTGACACATGAAAAGCCGCCAGGATTCTTGGCCTCCAGAGCAGAAGAATTCAATCCGGGGCCAGAGACAAGGCTTGATTGCTCAGAGCTTTTGTGTAATAAAGTTTTATTAAAGTATAAAGGAGATAAAGAAAGCTTCTGACAGAGGCATCAGAAGAGGGCAGAAAGAGTACCCCCTTGCTAGTGTTAGCAGTGGAGTTATATACTGTCCAATGAATCAAAAGAATTTCTGGAGGTTGTAAAGACCTCACCAGACCTACTCCCATAATTTACATTTTAAGGTAACAGGATTATCCAGAAGGTTTAATCCAGAGACTGTCACAGGCAGGATACATAATTGTTATATAATCCTAAGCAATGTAGAGGGGAAAACAGTTTGTCCTTTCTTCTTCCTTGAGAATTCCAGACCCCTCTCTCCTTGGGGATCCCTAGACTTCTTGTCAACCTGCCTAGGAAATTACTGGCTCACTGGGTGTTCATTGGAAGGACTGATGTTGAAGCTGAAACTCTAATACTTTGGCCACCTGATGCGAAGAGCTGACTCCTTTGAAAAGACCCTAATACTGGGAAAGATTGAGGGCAAGAGAAGGGGATAACAGAGGATGAGATGGTTGGATGGGATCACCGACTCGATGGACATGGGTTTGGGTGAACTCTGGGAGTTGGTGATGGACAGGGAGGCCTGGCATGCTGCGGTTCATGGGGTCCCAAAGAGTTGGACATGACTGAGCAACTGAACTGACTGACCACTCAGTGGTAGACATAGTAGTCATCAGTAGGTGGAGCTATTAATATTATTATTTCCCAGCTCTTTACTTGTCTTTCTCATTTCCAAGTCTCATATTGACTATCACTATATCAAAAATTACATATTACAGTAAGTGAACTCAGAAAAAAACTAACTCCCTGGAATTTACTGCTCTCTGAGTTGAGTTAGATTCTATTATGAAAATAAAATTTATCACAGTAACAGTTATGGCAGTATCAAAATTTCGAGTCAAATGAATAAATTTAAAATTATGGTACTGGAGAAGACTCTTGTGAGTCCCTTGGACTTCAAGGAGATGCAACCAGTCCATTCTAAAGGAGACCAGTCCTGGGTGTTCATTGGAAGGACTGATCCTGAGGCTAAAACTCCAATACTCTGGCCACCTCATGCTAAGAGTTGACTCATTGGAAAAGACCCTAATGCTGGGAGGGGTTGGGGGGCAGGAGGAGAAGGGGATGACAGAGGATGAGATAGCTGGATGGCATCACAACTTGATGCACATGAGTTTGGGTGAACTCCGGGAGTTGGTGATGGACACGGAGGCCCGGCGTGCTGCGATTCATGGGTCGCGGAGAGTCGGACACTACTGAGTGACTGAATTGAACTGAACTGAACTGAAGTGAATCATCTGTTTTTTCCTTATCGTGAGTCAATCAAAGTATGAGTGGTCATATATAATTCTAGTAACAAAGATAATCAGAATGTGACCACACTACTTTGTCAATAAAGGTCAGAAATTAAATTTCCTTACAGATGCTTTTTATAATATGAAATTTACTAGAAAAATGAATGGGGATGGGCTGTGTTTAAAATAATAATAAATGGAAGAGTTTATTGATGATAAATGTTTAATAAATGGCAGAGCTTACCTCAGCTGTTTCTGCCTGGAGTAAATCTGGTTGCATGCGAGTAAATGTTTAAATTCCATAGAGGCTCTAAACTCGACAAATTCTTCCTGGTTGCAGGGCCACTTCACATTAAAATGTACCTGACTGGACCAAGCTATCCCCCCACCAGCATTTTCTTCTTTAACTTTACAACAGTGCTTCTTCTCATACTTATGAAACCTCATACCTGGAGACTGTTCAAGGCAGACTCTGATTCATTAAGTCTGGGGTGCACCCTGAGATTCTGTATTTCAAAGAAACTACTAAGCAGTGCTGATGTTGTTATTCACAGACAATATTCTAATCAGCAGGCATTATATCAGTTCCTTAGAAAGACCTCCATGACCATACCACTTAAAGTAGTTCTCTTGCTAATATTTCTATTCCAGCACCCTGTTTTAAGGCTGCTTCCCAGGTGGGCTTCCCAGGTGGCTCAGTGATAAAGAATCAACCTGTCAATGCAGGAGACACAGGAGACATGAGTTTGATCTCTGGGTCAGGAGGAGAAGTAAATGGCAACCCACTCCAGTATTCTTGCCAGGAAAATCCCATGAACAGAGGAGCCTGGTAGGCTACCATCCATCACAAAAAGTGAGACACAGCTGAGCAACTGAGGATATATATATAATTAGATAATTAAAATATTTAATTATTTGTTTACTTTTTGTCTATTGTATAGATTATAAATTTCACAAACTTACGGACCGTATTACATTGCTCATAATATCTCTAGTGCCTGTCTGACATTTAGTAGATGCTCAATAAACAGATGACCAAATAAATAAAGAGCTACACCTACACTATCTCAGTATCCCACAGGTTTACCTAGAACAGTGCTTCTCAAATTTCAGTGTGCATCAGAAACTTCTGAAGGGCTTGCTAAAATCCAGATTGCTTAACTCTCCAGTGCAAGCTTTCTGATTCAATAGATCTAGAGTGAAATCTGTGAATTTGCAATTCTAAGTTCCCAGGGGGTTGCTGATGCTGCTAGTCCAAAAAGTGCACTATGAGAACTGACTTCTAACAAAAGATAAACTTAATACTCAGCTCAGTTCAGTTCAGATGCTCAGTTGTGTCCGACTCTTTGTGACCCCATGAACCACAGCACGCCAGGCCTCCCTGTCCATCACCAACTCCTGGAGTTTACCCAAACTCATGTCATTGAGTCAGTGACGCCATCCAACCATCCCATCCTCTGTCATCCCCTTCTCCTCCTGCCCTCAATCTTTCCCAGCATCAGGATCTTTTCAAATGAGTCAACTCTTCACATCAGGTGGCCAGAGTATTGGAGTTTCAGCTTCAACATCAGTCCTTCCAATGAACACCCAGGACTGATCTCCTTTAGGATGGACTGGTTGGAT
>SJYX01006945.1:146760-208595 GCA_006410675.1 Oreotragus oreotragus
AACCCACTCCAGTATTCTTGCCTGGAGAATCCCATGGATGGGGGAGCCTGGTGGGCTACAGTCCATGGGATATCAAAGAGTCAGACATGACTGAGCAACTTCAATTTCATTTTCACACGCTAGTAAAGTAATGCTCAAAATCTCTAAGCCAGGCCTTATCAATACATGAACCATGAACTTCCAGATGTTCAAGCTGGTTTTAGAAAAGACAGAGGAAGCAGAGATCAAATTGTCAACATCTACTAGATCATCGAAAAAGCAAGAGACTTCCAAAAAAAAAAAAGTTAATACTAGTCAGTCTCAAAAGATTAAGGCTAATGCTCTCTGAAGAAATATTCAGGCCATCTAATTTCCTACTCATTTTGGACTTATGGTTTGGTTTTCAGTATTCAACTAACAATTGTAAATACAGAGTTCATACCTGTGATCATTGTTCATTTTGTTATATAAATTTTATATATGTATATATTATATACACACACATATATATATAATATATTATAATTCCCTCCCTCTGTCCCTCTTTCATTCCTTTCTTCCTTTTTTTTCATTGCCTTGAGGAAAAGGAAGGAGTGCTATCTCTGATCATGGCAGGCTCTTTTTAAATCTCACTTTATGTTCCTTGCTCACTACCTTCTCCTGACATTTTGTGAGCATCGAGGCTGGACCTTGAGATCATTCATTCTGATATGCCTGGCTTGATTTCTTTCAGAAAAGCTCAAAGCCAACAGAACTCCCTTTCCTGTCCTGTTGTCTTTGTCTTGTTTTGTTTTGTTTTGTTTAGCATGCAAAGCCTTACTTTCTTGCTCAAATTATGTTTTCTTTTCTTTCCTCTTTGTAATGATGAAGCATCACCAGAAAATGGAGGAGACTGAATAATTTCAGCATAAGCTTTCTAGTGCATGTTAAAATATTGAGGTCATCATTGTTAAGTGCATTGTGAATTTTAAGAAGGGGTATGTGATATCTCATTCTTCCTTTAATTATCTCTAGCAAATAGTAACATGGGTAATGAAGATTAGAATTTTGGCCACAGGCAAGATATTAATGTGAATTGATATTTTAATTTAAATACTGATTAATAAAAAGTATTTTAAAGGGAAATTAAGCCTTTACTCAATGTAAATTAATATCAGCAGGCAATTTTAAGATGTGTATTTTAATAGATGTCAAGTTAAAGTTTGATTTCAAGCTGCCAGAAACATTGCTTTCCATAAAGATAATTTAAATAAATTCAGCAAAATGCATTATTTTTCCATAGAAAAGCAGAGGTACACTAAATATAATTTTGTTTTGATTTGTAAACACAAATTCTTATCATTATATTTGAAATTTCCATTGCAATATTTTTTTCTTTCTTGAAAGCCTCTCTACAGAAGATCTGATGAAGTTGTGATAAAAATAACTACTTAAATTATACAGGAAAGTTTTGAAAACTTCTCAAAATTTGAATAAGATGTGTTTTATGATTCCTATCCAGTTCTTTGACCTGTATTTTTTTTTCTCTAAGTTATAGCATTTATTCTTGTATAATTTCCAAAGCTATTATCTGATTGGCTCTGTAAAAAGTAGTGTTTTTAGATTGTGATGCCTGATTTTTAGGATTTAAGATACGTGATATCAACTGGAGGAGACAAAAGAGATACACCTTTGGGTTTAGTATTTTTCATCTCTTTGGGAAATATTCACTGCTCTGTTATTAACCAGTGATATGCAACCAAATGTAAAGTGGAAGTCATAAGGTCTGCCATAGTATTACAAGTTTATTTGGGCTAATTACAGCTTAAATGCCACATTGGTCTTCAACAGTTCACTTGCTGGACAGTTCTTCTTGCAGCCCAAGAAAGCTGCATGAGACAGGTTAGACAGTGCTGAGACTCTTTAATTAAACTCTGGCTGATGTTCCAGAACCTCTCTTCAGAGCCTAGGGAAATAATAATATTTATTTACAAGGCACCTCTTACCCTAAGGCTTTCTGTTCTCCTAAAAAGAAAAACTAAGCATTCTGTTGGAATTTGTAGCACTTTTGTGCAAATCTGGATTTCATTGATTAACATGTTCCAGATTCCATTTTGTCTTTTTTTACCCATCAAAATAATTCTTTCTATAAAAAGATAGTGAAGAAAACTAAGACTCTTTCTGTTCCCATCTTTTATCCAAGTTCCCTTCATATGACTACATAATTACAAGTCTGATTTGGTAAACTAGAAATGCCCTTGAGAGAATTAAATTAATTTTCCCTACTTTTTAATTAGAGGAGGGATTCCATTTCTTGCATATTTAACTATTTATTTGTAACCATGAATGTTTCTGTCTCTCTTATCCAATTCCTGTAACTTGTTTCACAAATATTTAAAGTGGCTTATTAGAGAGCATATAATAAAGAATGGATACACTTAAAACCAGGCTAAAAATTGGGGGGGGAAAGATATGGAGACAAGTAGAGCAAAGTATTAATATTATTATGTAAAATAAATGCCCTTTAACCTTACACACGACTTCACCAAAGGATATACATACATGACAAATAAACAAATAAAATGATATACGACACTGTTAGCCATTAGTAAGATAAAAATTAAAACCACAATGCAATACCATTTCATACTCATTAAAATGTCTAACAGCCAGTACCTGATATGTGTGAGGATGTGGAACAACCTGCACTTTCACATGCTGGTGGGAATATAAATGTCCCCAAAAAAAGTTTGGCGCTCTCTTACTTTATGACCCAGCAATTCCTTTCTTGGTGTTTACTTTACATAAATGAGGTTATAATCACCCAAAACCTGTATATGAATGTTTCTAGCAACTCTATTTGTGATTGCCAAAAAATGAAAAAAATGTAAATGTCCTTCAGTGAGTGAATAGATAAATCTGTGGTATATCTATACAGTAGCTTATTACTCAGAAATAAAGAGGAATGGACTACTGATGCATACAAAATCATACATGTATCTCAAAGGCATCATGCCAAGGATTTATATTTTTCACAAAAACTGTAATTTTGTAGACATTATCTCTTTGAATACATCCTCTCCACCATCTGCCTATTCTCTTACCCATGGAATTCCTTTTAGATGTGGGGCAGAGCTTCTCTGTAGGAGAAGATGTGGGAAAGAAGCCAGTCCTCAAAGGTCTGTAATGGATAATTTCATTTAGAAGACTTTCTGGAAGAAAGCAAAACTGTGGTGATGGAGAATAGATTAGTGGCTGCTAGAGGCTGGGGTGGAAGGATACAATTACAAAATGAGGTAGCATGAGAAAGTTTTCCGTATCATGAAACTGTTAAGTATCTTGATTATGGTGATGTTTATGTAAGCATTTATTTTAAAATACATAGATCAGTTCAGTTCATTTCAGTTCAGTCGCTCAGTCGTGTCCGACTCTTTGCGACCCCATGAATCGCAGCACACCAGGCCTCCCTGTCCATCACCATCTACCGGAGTTCACTCAGACTCACGTCCATCGAGTCCATAATGCCATCCAGCCATCTCATCCTCTGTCGTCCCCTTCTCCTCCTGCCCCCAATCCCTCCCAGCATCAGTCTTTTCCAATGAGTCAACTCTTCGCATGAGGTGGCCAAAGTACTGGAGTTTCAGCTTTAGCATCATTCCTTCCATCACAATAAGCTGTGGAAAATTCTGAAAGAGATGGGAATACCAGACCACCTAACCTGCCTCTTGAGAAATCTGTATGCAGGTCAGGAAGCAACAGTCACAACTGGACATGGAACAACAGACTGGTTCCAAATAGGAAAAGGAGTACGTCAAGGCTGTATATTGTCTCCCTGCTTATTTAACTTCTATGCAGAGTACATCATGAGAAACGCTGGACTGGAAGAAACACAAGCTGGAATCAAGATTGCCGGGAGAAATATCAATAACCTCAGATATGCTGATGACACCACCCTTATGGCAGAAAGTGAAGAGGAGCTAAAAAGCCTCTTGATGAAAGTGAAGGTGGAGAGCGAAAAAGTTGGCTTAAAGCTCAACATTCAGAAAACGAAGATCATGGCATCCGGTCCCATCACTTCATGGGAAATAGATGGGGAAACAGTGGAAACAGTGTCAGACTTTATNCAAGGCTGTATATTGTCTCCCTGCTTATTTAACTTATATGCAGAGTACATCATGAGAAACGCTGGAATGGAAGAAACACAAGCTGGAATCAAGATTGTCGGGAGAAATATCAATAACCTCAGATATGCTGATGACACCACCCTTATGGCAGAAAGTGAGGAGGAGCTAAAAAGCCTCTTGATGAAGGTGAAGGAGGAGAGCAAAAAAGTTGGCTTAAAGCTCAACATTCAGAAAACGAAGATCATGGCATCTGGTCCCATCACTTCCTGGGAAATAGATGGGGAAACAGTGGAAACAGTGGCAGACTTTATTTTTTTGGGCTCCAAAATCACTGCAGATGGTGACTGCAGCCATGAAATTAAAAGACGCTTACTCCTTGAAAGAAAAGTTATGACCAACCTGGATAGTATATTCAAAAGCAGAGACATTACTTTGCCAACTAAGGCCCGTCTAGTCAAGGCTAGATATACATACCAAAAAGTCAATTGTATTACATGATAATTTAATAAATGAAATAATAAAAAGAACACACACATTTAGAAGAACCAAGCCACAATTTTGCCTCTGAGTTCTCCTTTGATCAAAAAATATAATAATTCCTATAAATAAAGTCATGCTAGCTTCTCAGGGTCATGTTTATTCCTGACAGAATATAACACATATGTATAATATAATAAAAATGTCTGTTTTAATAACTTGCAGTACAAATCAGCAACAAATCAAGTTTACTGACCCATATCTTTTTTTTTTTTTTCAATCTTCTTCATGCCTCTGTTTGCTCTTAAAGTATAGGTATTCTCCAGGTTGCATCTTCATCTTAATTTCTTCTGGTTTAGCATCCTCTCCTGGAGAAATCTCTGTCAGTCCAGTTGCTTGATTTAAAATCTTCTTGATGAAGATGACTTCTAAATCTATACCTGTAATCCTAATGTCTTTTTAATCTCTATTTATAGCTGTTTGTGTAATATCTTCTTTTAAATATCCGACTAGTCCGAAAAAATCACTTTCCAAAAATTTTAATTAATTGCTCTTCTAAAGTCTAAGATTCCTCTGAAGTCATTAACCTCTTGGTTATTAAAGCTAGAAATATTGTCTTTTTAACCTCCTCATACTTTCTATCTCTCAATAAACTGGTCACTAAATATAGTTGATTCTTTAAATTCTGCATTTTTTTCCATCACAAAAACCTAAATTAAAGCCTTAATCATAGCTACTTTGCAGTGTTACAATACTTCTCTATGGTCTGTCTGATGCCCACATATTCTTTCTGAAATTCACTTTTGTACTCTTAGAAAAGTTGTACTCTTAGCATTTGTTGCTTCATAAAATCTTTTTAATTCTCCTCCTCTTGAATAGAAATCTTATTTTCATAGAAAATAAAATCCACACTTCATTTGGTATTCTTAACTGGCAATAATTTAGATCTCCTTAATTTTTCTAATATCCTCCAGCACTGCAAATACATCACCACTACTGTCTACTTACCATGGGCTACCTGACTGTAGTCACATTCTTGGTTTTGTTGTTTCTTGAAACCAGCCCATTTCTGATCAACTACTTCACTTTCTGTGGGAAGTGCCCAGTATATGTCTGTCTCCTTGGCCAGTTAGGTTTATGGATTCCATCACTTTTCTGCTCTTACACCATATCTTTCTTGAAGACTTCCCCAGTTCAGCAACTTGGAATTCAACTTAGCCTCATTTGAGTTTTTATAGGATGATTAATTATTTTGCTTAGTTTTATTATGCATGCATATAATCACCACTGAGACTATAACCTTCTTAAGAGAAGCAATCATGTATTAATCACATTTTCTTGCCCTAAATCCTTTTTGGAATAAGGTACAGCACATGTACATACACAAAGAAATAATTGTGCCTTTCTTGTTAGATCTGGAACAATGCTCCTTACACATAAGATATACAATAGATATTTCCTCTATAAGTAAATGTATGAATGAATAGCAGACAGATTAAGCAGACTAGGGAGTCTTGAAAATGTTATCCCATATGTTACAATTATAGGAAGATTATCATTAGCAATAATGAGTTATTATAAATAGCATTCTGCATGATCAGGTAATGTCAACATTTATTTGTTGTGCACCTGCACTTACCACTCAAGGGCAAATTATATTTTCATTCTATCATTCAACTGCTCAATATTCAGTGTCTGCCTTGGTATATTGATGATTGAATTTGAACTTTTATTTACTGTTTCATTTATGGCATTTTTATTAACTGTGTTCTTTATCCGACAAAGCAGCACATATATCTGAATATATGAATATTGTACTTTTAAGTATTCCCTATGATTAGGCCTCTACCTCCCATCCTTCTTCCCTTCCTTCCATCCATCTTCTTCTTTGTCCTTTTTTTCCTGTTTTCCCTGCCACTCTCCCTCCTCCCTCCTATACCACATTTATCATGCCCTCCTCCTTTCCTTTCCTTTTTATCATTCCCCTTTCTCTTTAACATTTCTTATTGTTTATTATCTACTACATCTTGATCTGAAAATGCCACAAATGCTATGAATAGTTACTGTACTGAAGGAGCTCACAGTCTAGAGTGAGTGAGCCAACTCAATTTTTTGTTTTGTTTGTTTCGTATGTGTGTGTGTTTCACTATCCTTAGTTAGAATCACGTTTATTCTCACTGTGGTACAACCCACCATTCCCTGTACTCAGCCTTCACTTGAGATGCAGGAATGTCATTATGCCCTCTCTTCATTCTTGCTTTTTCCAGAATGAGCAAACTTTCCCTATCTTCATAGCAAATGTGAGCTCCACTACATACATTTGCTGTTCTGTATTTCATTTCTTTGGTTTGTAACTCATTTTCATAACACTGTGCTGTCACTGATGTTCTGTAGCTGGTTGTTTCATGTGTCCTTGTCATGTTTCTCAAGGTTATTGGGTAGTTCTCATAATAGACCTCATTGCTCCTGGAATGATGCAATATGCTTGAGCAATTGAATTCCTAAGATATTTGAGAGAACCAATCAAGGAGAAGATGAACTGCCTTTTACTTTTGAGTAAAAACTCAAGTTTTCTTAGGAATATTCCTGATTTTCTGTAAGTCAAATTGTATAGAGTAAACTCTGGAAGTATAGCACCAAATGTCACTAGTGTTTATGAGTATATGATATGGAAGTATTTTAGTCTCTTCGAACTTTTCTGTATTGCACAGTTATATTTAAATTTGTGTAGTATTTTTATTGAAATAAATAAGTTAATTTTAATCAAGCTTAAGAGAATGTCTTATTATATACTGAACTATATATGCCAAAATAAAAACTATTCCTAATGGGTTTTGAATTTCCAAAGAAGAACTACATGTGTTTTCCCTTCCCAAGAATACTGGAGGTGATCAATATATATTGGAGACAGATATATATAGGACTCCTTGGTAAAAGACATTCCACTCTATATTTCACCATGTTCAAGGACATTATTGTTCACTTTTTAACAATAGAGGGCAGTAGAATAATGGTTCATAAATTTATTTTTGATAAAACTAACCAGATCCTTCATTCTAACCTCTAGAAAAATGATCAAAATAGTTCTGATATGTTTACCAAAGAAGAAAAGTCAGTGTCATGGTTTTGCTTTTATTTGTCTAGAATAATGTGTGTGTGTGTGTGTGTGTGTGTGTGTGTGTGTGTGTAGGAGAGAGAGAGAGAGAAGATAAGGCAGTGTGGAAGTGTCGGAATCTGGCACTCTTTCTTTGACGTTGTGGTAACTTTCCTGGGGTTTGATGTTTCCACCAGAGCTCGAATAAGCAATATTTATATGGCCCATTGGTCTTGTCACACAGGGTATATATGTTCACAAGTTTAGAGAAAAAGAAAAGGAACCAGTTTAATCTAGCTACTAAGTACTGTATGGTAGTTGAGAAAAATAACACAATAAGGGATTGAATTAAACCATTTGTGTTCAAATGTGCTTTCACATGGGTTATGTAAAAATCAACTCCTGCAAACTAAGTGTCCTCAGGTAGAAAGTGACAAAGTGCAAACTCAGGGAAATTCTGATTAAAGAGGCATCTACTAGTGCTATGCTGAGCCATATGGAGACTAAGTTAACAGAACAACAAAAAAAATCGGTATTATGATCCTGCCCTTATTTAGCATTTTTATGGTTTGTTCATTGTGGATTTTTTGATATTAATTTTAATTTAGAAACATTCACTAAAATATTATTTATCTTGATTAGTGTTTTCTTTTTTGGCATCTCCTCGAATTTGGTCCCTAAGATGAGTATCTCATTTCCCACATCCTGATCATACCCCGGATAGTTACTCAAACCAAAATACTGTTGCATCACAGCAGCATAAGAAAAACTGGAATGAGATGGGATGATAGAAAGATAAATGGAAATCTCAGAAAAACTATCATGAGTGAAGTGTCCTGCTGTGGAGAATTCTTAATCTGATACATAATGAAATTTATATCGATAAATTATGTTTTCAGCATATTTGGAATGCCACTCTCTCTCCTTCAAGAACAAATAGGCACTACTACCTTGACCGTGTATTTCTTTATATCTATATTATAGAGTGTACTTGTAAAAGTGCAATTAGTTTAATTGCTTATTTCAGAGAGAAAAACAAACTAAAGGGGAACATATTTAAAGTGCTCATGCTCAGTTATGTCTGACTCTTTGTGATCCCACGGACTGTAACCTGCCAGGCTCCTCTGTGCATGGAATTTTTCAAGCCAGAATACTGTAGTAGGTTCCTCTTTTCTTTTCCAAGGGATCTACCCAACCCAGGGACTGAACCCACATCTCTTGCATCTCCTGCATTGGCAGGCGGATTCTTTTACCACTGTGTCACCTAGGAAACCCCAAAACAATCCCCAATTTATATCTTCCTTTAGTCCTCTTCTCTCCTTTTCAGAACATGATTCACCATCTCAGAATGTGTTTATCCTAAGAAAACTGACATTAGGTTTTCTTCTGGAGAAACTCAACTGCCCTAACATCAGACAACTTGGTACTTTACCAAGTACAGCTTGGTACTTTTTCCATATGTTTTTTAAATAAATCAACATAAGAAATGGAAGAAGGTAAGAGGGAAAGAAGCAAAAAGTGAGGAATTGGTTATCAATTTAAAATAGACTTGGCCAGGAATGACAAAAGAGTGAATTCTAGCCAGTCTTGGACTTAACAGAAGTCCAATGCTTTTGAACTGTGGTGTTGGAGAAGACTCTTGAGAGTCTCTTGGACTGCAAGGAGATCCAACCAGTCCATCCTAGAGGAGATCAGTCCTGACTATTCATTGGAAGGACTGATGCTGAAGCTGAAGCTGAAGCTCTAATACCTGTCTCTTATACACATCTTCAAAGGCATCATGCCAAGGATTTATATTTTTCACAAAAACTGGAATTTTGTAGACATTATCTCTTTGAATACATCCTCTCCACCATCTGCCTATTCTCTTACCCATGGAATTCCTTTTAGATGTGGGGCAGAGCTTCTCTGTAGGAGAAGATGTGGGAAAGAAGCCAGTCCTCAAAGAAAGGACTGATGCTGAAGCTGAAGCTGAAGCTCTAATACTTTGGCCACCTGATGCAAAGAGGTGACTCATTAGAAAAGACCCTGATGCTGGGAAAGATTGAAGGCAGAAGGAGAAGGGGACGACAGAGGATGAGATGGTAGGATGGCATCACCGACTCAATGGACATGAATTTGCACAAGCTCTGGGAGATGGTGAAGGACAGGGAAGCCATGACTGAGTGACTGAAAAACAACAGCCTTGGTTCAAATTGCACACTTTATAAAGATTATTTTTCAGTGAACTGAGAGAAAAGAATTTTCTCTGTTCAAATAACTTGTGCAACTGCTGTGTCCTCTTGGAGAAGAATGTTAAAGCCTCAGAAAAGTCCTGCAGATTCTCCCTGAAGGACTAACCAAGCATTTTCCAAATGTGTTTGACACTGAAAGAAGCTTCTTTTTAAAAATATAACACTAAGACACATGTTTCACAGTTTAGTATTCTGAGAAATGCAATTTGGGGATTGTTGACCTATATTCAGAATATAGAGATCTCAATATACCTTGGCACAGGTTAAGAAATAGTAATAATTGCTAATAAAAGCAGTAACCAACATTTGTAGAATGTCAATTTTTTCTCTGGGTCGCTGCCTGTAAAGAACAGACAGCTGCTTTACACTTCTTTCCTGTCATATTATTCTCTTCCTTTGTAAAAATATTGACAACTTTAAAATTTGCACATCAGAAATTAAAAACTATATGACTTATATACTAAAATACAAATGTACAAAATCTTACATTTTGTGATGGATGCTTGCCCAAGTGGGCCTTCTTCCTTGTGACCTAAATTTACATTTTAGTGGACCACTTTCCCTCATTTCTGAAAATTTATATCTTTGTATCATATTTGTTGTTATTCATTCCTTATCTTTACTAGATTGATAGTTCCATGAAAGCAAGATATTTCTGTTTCAAATGCACTGATCTAATATTACTACTATATTCCCTGTGGTTGTTCTTAATACCTGATACAATGTAGGCCTGTAGAAAGTACTTATTAATTAAGCAAATTTCTGTAACCCTGTTGCCTAAAATTTTAAACATGATGTCTTTTAGATGATGGTTTGCTTATTCATTAGATATACTAGTTGCATTTATTCAAATAGAAAAACCCACAAGGCAAAAAGATGATTCAGTAGATCTAAAGTCAATTTTACATTTATTAAACAAGATTTGTGCAAGAAGAGTGTATCCTTTATTGTTTTCCATACTTCAGGAAGAGACTGGTGTTAAAACCTAAAGTATCTTTTTTTTTTTGTCATTTGAGAATCCCATATTACAAGGGACCAAGAAAGAGATAGTCAAGCTATGTCCCAAATGGGAGAACCATCATTTTACATGCAGCAGGAACAATTTATTTTTCTTAATGATCCAGGAATATGAAGTCATAAGGTGGTTGAATATTTCAATATGTTTGTCAAACATTCAGTTCGTATGGTTAAAATGTGATAGTTGAGTCAATGGGACTTCCAGTTAGTGGGACTTGAAAGTTTTAGCTGTAGATACCATCATTGGACCTATGAGAGGAATCAAAAAAGATTCTTGCCAATGAAGTGGCGTAATGATTTGAGACTCTGTATCTACAATTTTGGAAGCTATTGAGGTTTTGCTTCTTAAACTCATTATTATCACCAAGTGTCTATCACCTTTGATGATATTTTCTCCTGATGTGAGAAAGCATAAGCGTTTTGTATAACTTTTTTTTTTTCCTGATAAGTGACCTTTCTTACTCAAGTTAGCTTGGCTGTATGAATACATGGGCTTGCCAGCTGGCTCAGTGGTAAAGAATCTGCCTGCCAACGCAGGAGACCTGGGTTCAATCCCTCTGTCAGGAAGATCCCCTGGAGGAGGAAATGTCAATCCACTGCAGTACTTTTGCCTTGGAAATCCCATGGACAGAGGAGCCTGGTGGGCTACAGTTCATAGGGTCACGAAGAGACATGAGTGTGTGACTGAACACATATATACACATGAAGACATATGTACATACAGACCCACACAGATACTATATATGTGTGAAGTAAACCAGTTCCCACCTCCACTCATGGGATGTTAACCTACTTTGAATATTCATTTTTTGAAAAGAATTCTTAGTCCTATTTTCAAGAGGCAGTTCAGCTGGTTTAATTTATAGTTCATTAAATTTTGCTAGAAAGGAGCAAGAGAGTCATTATAAACTGACTCATAACTATATTGACCCAATATCTAACAACATTGACCTCCTTGCAGTGTAAATTTAATTAAAATAGCTTTAGACAGAACAAAATTAACTTCAGACAATAAACAAAACAAATGGCTTTAATAAATACAGTTATCTATTACTATTATTTTACATCACTAAAAGACTTTCATCGATATCTTCTGGAAGATAATTGCCTATAGATTCAGGTGTAAAATATTTCCTCATGACCTTTTAACATTTCCTTATCTTCAGGATAAGAGTTGTATTTCTTTAAAAATTTTTATTTAAAAGCTGAACTTCTTGGCCTTATACATAAAAGATACTTTAATTAAATAAATCTATATAAGATATGAATAAAAATAGACCAAAAAACTTTGGAAGATTTGAATTAAATTTCTTAAATTTAAAAAAGGCAAAAAACTTGTTAAACTTTCTAACAAGGGAAAATAAAAATGTGTCGTTAGCATAGAAAGTGTGTGTGGGTATAATCATTGGGTATGAAACACATATATTTAACAACTCAGCTCATTTATGCTCCCTAAGGGTAACACTAGAGCAATTTGACATAGCTGCCACATTACATCAGCAAATCAATATAGCAAGAATTTAAGAGAAAAGTAGTATAATAAAAGCTTCTAATGTTGACAGATTTAGATTTCTTTATCTTGATTATAGGATTTAGCCTGTTGAAGGCTATTTTATATGCCATAGTCCTTTTATTTCATAAGCATTTCTGGAAAAACATTTCCCAAACATGTATAAGGTCACTTCTTGGTTTGAGCATTTCAGTGCTCTTGCTATTGCATGGGCTTTTGTTTGTTTATTTTAGTTTTATATAGATAATTACATATCAGAATACAGAAAGGTAGGCAATTTGGCCATTTGGTTATAACTTTGCAGAAGTGAACTAAATTGCACTTTTCAGGACAGAATGAAAAAATCTTAGAGGAAAAGTAGCCTGTTAAATGTCTTAAAACTGCTCTTTTCATAGTGATTTTGGACTAACTACAAATAGGAGAGATGAGTCATCATCTGAAGCTCAAGAGGTCATGGGAGAATTCCAGACACCCTTCCACAGTACACACTCAGAATACCCCCAAAGTACGGAAAATATTAAATTTGGAAACATACTAGTAATATTAAAATATTTCCTTAACTATGTAGATTAAAACAGAAGTTACAGTACTAATAATTACACAGCATTCCAAAATTAAAAGTTTCAATACGGCGAGCATTGGAGTAGGAAATCTCTCTAGGAGAGGTTGGACCAGTGATAGAAACATCCTAGTGTTAAGAGAAATAATGCTGTCTTCCATAGGGAATTGTGTCTGTTTTAAGCACTGAAAATCCAATGTTTATCACGGTGACTGGCACAGAGTAAGCACTCAAAAAATGTTTGGCTTTTGGCACTACTAACCTGCCATAGTAAAATGAGATCAGGGCTAATGATCTCATGCATTTTCCTCCATGGTATTTCAGTCATGTTCCCCATTTTGCCAATGGTTATTTGCCAGTAACACAGTGGTTGACAAGGTATAAAAGGAAAAGGCTGGATCTTGAGTCTAGACCTAGATAAACTGGAGGAGGGAATAGTTAAAAGGACTTCGATTTCTAAGTGAAATTCTTTGTCCAAGAGACTGGGCTTCTGTTGTCTTCTTTCCTTCAGTTGAGAAACAGAGCCTTGAATAACCTTAAATTCCTCATTGAAAAGAAAAAGAATGATGATTATTATAAGAATGATACTAATGCAGTGTGTAGAATGAATTCCTAAGTCAGGTGATACGACATACAAACAACTTTCTGTATTTGAATATCTTTTTAGGCTTTGCTTCTTACTCCAACTCCTTTGGAAGAGTACTTAGAAGATGTGAATAATGTTTTGAAAATCTTACCAATTCTGGAGTTACTACTTTGCAAGCTTCTCAATTGCTTTTATGTGGGAGGAGAAGGGGATGACAGAGGATGAGGTGGTTGGATGGCAACCGCAACTCCATGGACATGAGTTTAAGTAAGCACTGGGACTGGCGATGGACAGGGATGCCTGGCATACTGCAGTCCATGGGATCGCAAAGAGTAGCACTGGACTGAGCAATTGAAGAGAAGGCAATGGGACCTCACTCCAGTACTCTTGCCTGGAAAATCCCATGGATGGAGGAGGCTGTAGGCTGCAGTCCCTGGGGTCACTCAGAGTCGGACATGACTGAGCGACCTCACTTTCACTTTCACTTTCACTTTCAATTTTACTCATTGGAGAAGGAAATGGCAATCCACTCCAGTGTTCTTGCTTGGAGAATCCCAGGGACTGGGGACCCTGGTGGGCTGCCATCTATGGGGTTGCACAGAGTCAGACATGACTGAAGCCAAGCAGCATCAGCAATAGAGCAACTGAACTGAACGTCACAGCTGTTTTTGAATTTTTTTAGTGACTGTTTTAAAATAGTTTATTCAATTTAAAAACCAGAATGTAACTATTTCTCAGTATGTGTAATGCAGAGGCTTATTATTGAAACTATGCTTTATAATGTGTCAGTTCAGTTCAGTTCAGTCACTCAGTCATGTCCAACTCTTTGCGACCCCATGAATTGCAGCATGCCAANAGAAGGAAATGGCAACCCACTCCAGTGTTCTTGCCTGGAGAATCCCAGGGATGAAAGAGCCTGGTGGGCGGCCGCCTATGGGGTCGCACAGAGTCGAACATGACTGAAGCGACTTAGCAGCAGCAGCAGCAGCAGCAGTTTAACTGGATGTAAAATTCTTGGTTGAATGTCTTTTTCTTACAACACTTTGAAAATATTCTTATACTGCCTTCTGGACTTATTAGCTTCCGATTAGTGGTCAGAATGTAATAGTTATTGAGGATATTTTGTAAATGCTGAGTCATATTTCTGATTTTTTTTTTCAAGATTCTTTATTTTTGTTTTTCTACAGTTTGACAATGATTTGTCTAGACTTTGATATCTCTGAGTTTATCATATTTGGGATTTACTGAGTTTTTTGAATGTGCAGATTGTTTTACATCAAATTTGGAAAGCTTTTAACAATCATTTGCTCAAATATTCCTCCTGCTTCTTTCTCTGTCTCCTTTCTTTCTGGGGCTGCCATTGTGTTTATCTTGGTGAAATTGATGTCGTCATACAGGTCTCTGAGGTTCTGTTTATTTTTTTCATTCTCTCATCCTCTCTGTTCTTTAGGCTGGATAATCTCAGTCTATTTATCTTCAAGTCCACCAATTCTTCTCTGATTCTTTTTCTTTTTCTTCTGTCAGTTCAGATTTGACATTGAGCCTTTCTGGTGGAATTTTCATTAGTTATTGTACTTTTCAATTCCAGAATAAACCTTTGGTTTATTTTTTTACAATTTCTACTTCTATTAATATTATCTATTTGAGAAAACATCTTTCTCATACTTTTCTGTAATCCTTTAGTATTAGTCCTTTAGTTCTTTAAACATACATACAATAGCTGATTTAAGTCTTTGTCTAGGCAATTCAGTGTCTGTGTTTCCTCGGTGACAGTTTTTATTTACCACTTTTTTTCTGTGTATGACCCATACTTTCCTGTTTCTTTGTGTGTATTATAATCTTGATGTTGAAAATGGAAATTTAAGATAATATAATGGAGCAATGGTGGAAATCTAGTTGCTACTGCTGTCTGTTTGTTGAATGGCTTTTCAAACTAATTCTATAAGGTTTATATATTTTACTGTATGTAGCCAGCAAAGTCTCTGGGTAGCTTAGTGATAAGTTGGAAATTAGTCAGTGATTTCCTTCGGTGACTTCAACTAGTTAAACTTCTACCCTTTGTTGAGGGTCTGTGTGTGTGTGTGTACACATGTGTGTATGCATGTGGATTGAGGTATACTTTCAACCTCAGTCAGGGAGTTTTTATTATGTAAAAAAATGAATTACTTTTTATGCCGTATACCTTCTGTGTCTCAAGTTGAAAGCAGTGTACAAATTCTTAAAATGTTTTTAAACAGCAAAAATAAACACTGTTTCTTTTTAGTCTATACATTGCCTTTGTGTTCTAATTCTTTTAAAATGCTTGTCTTACTATACTTAGATGTCTCAAGGACCATGTGGCAATGCTTACAAACACCTTCTTTCTGTAGCAAAATACTTGCTGTTCACAGAAGCAAATGTGTCATGTTTATATTAGACTTAGAGAGTAAGTAATTAGGTCGGCAGAAGCCTTGAACAGATTGTCTGCTTATATATCAGTTAGTATAAAAAGTGCTATAGTGAAACACCCCCCCAACAATTCATTGTAATTCTGCAATATGCCTTTCAGCATATGGAGTGGTGATGTTTCATGATGTTTTAAAATGTTCCGTTGCATTTGATGTCTTTTTGTGTATACCCCAAAGCATAATTTAATGTTCAGTATTCTTCAAATTAACAAAAATTCTGAAGAGACTATGAAAAGCATCTATAAAGGCTTATTTCATCTAATCTAAGATTAAAGGGTTCTAAAGGAAACTTATTATTAGAATTTGTGGCACAGCTTTCATATTTTTTTTTCAAACATTTTAGCATGCTACTTTTCATAGCAAAACACATATTTAATGCATGGAAGCTACTGACTCTTGGGATTCTTTATATGAGACTCTAAGAGAGGGAATGCCCTCCTCAAAATAAAACATACAAGCATGGTACTAAATTAGCATAAATATTTGTGATTTGTGTCTCTAATTTGCATAATTAGTAATGTCTAATTTAATTGGTACACTTGAACTGAAATCAAAATTTCACACCAGCTATATGTATTATCAATAGGATTCTACAAAGGTTTCTGAACCTCATACAAGAGTTTGTGCTTTAAGCTGAAAAAGCCAATNTACTAAATTAGCATAAATATTTGTGATTTGTGTCTCTAATTTGCATAATTAGTAATGTCTAATTTAATTGGTACACTTGAACTGAAATCAAAATTTCACACCAGCTATATGTATTATCAATAGGATTCTACAAAGGTTTCTGAACCTCATACAAGAGTTTGTGCTTTAAGCTGAAAAAGCCAATAGCTATCTAAAGAATGCCTCTCTGAGAAATCAAAATGTTACTTCAAAATCTCTTTGTATAGTAGAGAATAATGAGGGAAGAATCTGAAATTTGTGGAAGAACTTCCTTTCTGAGCTCTATCTTTAGATTTGACCCCTGCATTTTCTGATTTTCAGCATTGCAGTGACACCACTGTGTGCTGATCTTCACCATATGCAATTTAGCTCTTATCACACCACTGTGGCACTGTGCTTTTGCCAGAAATTGGGGGGCAAAGAACTCCTTGCCTGCAGTTTGTGATACACTCTGCCATGGGGAAATCTAGGTATCCCTAGTGCCTTGCATTTTACAAGGACTTCATGAATATGATCTCTTAATCCTGTTTACAGTTTCTCTCTTCTTACAGGATTCCATATTTGTCAAAGAGACCAAGCTGAGAACTGAATGCATGTATATTCTTTATTTTCCAGTCTTTCTCACTGGCCACTTGATCATTAAAACCTATTTCCTCTTCCTTGAGCCAAAACAAAGAAATAGACCAAAAAAAAAAAAGCAAACTAACAAATAAATATATCAACTGAAATAATTTCTCTTAGGCCAATCTCAAAAGTTCAGTAAAGATGTCTAGACACTTTTGAATCACAATAGAGGGCACAGTCTGGGCTCAAACTGAGATATTTTTCTCCATATATTCTGCCAACCAGATAGCAGCCCAACTTTCACGGCCAACTCCCAGCTCCATGAACCCCTTCCTCTGAGCCCCTTCCCCTGGGTTTCAGTACCAATCAGGCAAGACTCCGTAGAGGCTTTGCAGGGTCCTTCCTCTAAGCATTTAGGTTCTGATAACTACCGCTTCTTTTTTTTAGCCTTTGGGTGGCAACTACTTCCTGAGGGTGCTTATCTGTTTTATCTCAGTGTCTCCTTTCTGCTTTTTCAATCTTCTAGGTTGGATGGCATCACCAATTCAATGGACATGAGTTTTGGCAAACTCTGAGAGATAGTGAAGGACAGGAAGGCCTGATGTGCTGCAGTCCATGGGATTGCAGAGTCAGACATCACTTAGTGATTGAAAAACAACAAATAAATATTCAATCCTTCATTTCATTAATTTGGTGTGATTCCTATTTTCTTGACTGGCCCCTGGCTGTACCAATGTGGGGATACCTTGAGGCTGACAAGACAGGAATCATTGCCTCTGCCAATTTGAGAGACTTCTGCTGAGACAACACTAATGAAACAGGAAGCAAACAGGAAGGAGCAAGCCCTTTTTTTCAGCCCAAACCTTGCTGCCTTCCTCTAACATCTATTGGCTGAGCCCAGCAGGGAGCCAGATGCCCAGGGAGAAATGTGCTTTGCAGAGTCTCGGCCCAGTATCACAAAACAGAGCCTAAAGGGTGGATTTGGAGCTGATAGATAATTGCTTTGCAATTGGTACACATAGTTTTGACAATTGCTTTTAAATATTAGTGACTTCAACTAGAGTTCTGACAGTATTAGGAAATCAATGTATTATGTTACTCACTAGGACAAGAGGCATTCCATGGTATAAAAAATAAAAAAACTAATTTTTTTGATCTTGAATAAATATACAGAAATGTACATTATTATTTCATTACTAGCTTTCATTTAGCAAATATTATATGTGAACATATACTTTTCAAGATAATTTGACAGTTCTATAATCTAAAACTAAGAATCAGAAAGTAGTAAAAATGGAGTTGTAGAGCTTAGCTGTAACGTATTGTGGAAAGACTTGAAAGTGCCTATGAACTCTGAACAGCACAGTTATAGCACTGAGGTCATAATACTATCATCTTTTAATCTTTGCTTTAAAAATATTTTTTATTTTACTCAGTTTGTTAAATTAACACTTTTTTTTTATGAGTGTTGAATTGCATCTTTTCACCCATTTGTTCACTCAAAAAGTATTTATTGTGTACTTATGAGCCTGAAAAAGTGCAGAGTGTTAAGGATATAGTAGCAAGAGAAAAAAAAATAATCAGGATGTTTCCTGTGTTAAACATCTAAAGATAGACCTTAAGGAAGTAATATAATAAAACTGCTGAGCTTCATTTGTTTATAATTTTTATTTTATCTTATCTATTTTTGACTGAACTGGGTCTTTGTTGCTGTGCGAAGATGGGCTTCCTCTAGCTGCAGTGAGTATGGTCTACTCTGTTGCGTTACTTAGATTTCTCACTTTTGTGGTTTCTCTTGTTGCGAAGCACAGACTCTAGGTGCCTGAGGGCGTCAGTAGTTGCGGCTCATGGGCTCTAGAGCATGGGTTCACTAGTTGTGGCTGCATGGGCACAGCTGCTCCTCAGCACGTGGAATCTTCCAAGACCAGGAATTGAACCTGTATCCCCTCCATTGGCAGGCAGATTCTCAATCAGTGGAGCACCAGGGACTTTCCGAGGTTGGCAATATATTAACCTACAGCTTGCACCAAAATTTGTCTTAGGAAGAAGACTCTTTCCCTTTGGAAAAATAATTTGAGGAAAAAGTTCCCCTCCACTTATCCTCAGCCACAGTCATCATGGACCTCCATGAAGGCCAAAACCAAGGTTCAAGAGAAAAAGGTGGAAATGATCTGCTGCAGAGACATCTTCTGGGAAGAGGGGTTGGCCTAAGGGTGTCCAGAGTAACCTGGATTGCGAGCTAGTGACCAAAACTAAGCATATATTTCAGATGAAATAACTCTGAGCACTCCTAGGCTAATATTCATCTGCTCATGTTGGAGGGTCTCCTGTGGAGGCATGGGATGGCAGGGGCTTACCACAGGGATGGGGCACTGGCAGCAGCAGTCTGGGAAGGTCCCCGTTGGCATAAGACTTGAGTTTTATTATAAGGAAAAATTGTGAGTTTATAGCCCACGTATCTATGTGTATGGAATAGGAGGAGGTCTTCCTCATCTCCAAGGAGCAAGGTTTAAGTTGAAACCTGAAGGAGGAATAGATATTGGTATTGAAAAAGAGATGGAAAGTGGGATGGAATGAAGGAGGAACGTGGAGTGTTGTGAGCAAAGTGAGGAGTCAAGAGAACGGGGACTGGAGAAGAGGATTCCAGGTTGAGAATAGTTCACATTCAATGACAATATTATTTTCTCTAGATTGACCTCTCTTACAGTTTTATATTATTTTTCCTAATTCATTTTGTATCTCTAGCTTTATCAAATGGTAAGTGTTCAATAAATGAATGAAAAATATATGAGTGAATGTGTTTTTTCTTTTCCCCAAATACTGAACTTCACTGATTTTTCTGGTGACCCAAGATTCCAATGATTAGATACTTAAACCTTAAGGTTTAGACATCTGGTTTTAGAAAGCCCAGTTTAAAATCTGAAGGTCTCATGCCCTAAAAAGAAATAATATCTTGACTCATATTCAGTCAATAAAAAAATTGAGATAATACTAGCATTTTAGGGTTCATAAAAGAATTTAGAAGTTTAGGATCTCAAAGGGGAAATCAGATGTTTTGCCTTTACCTAAAAAACTCAAATATAAAATATCAATATTATTTGCTCAGTTCTCTAAAATACAATTTAAAATGCATTGTATCTAATTCATTGAATATTTTTTATGTTTGCACTTTATATGAACATAGAAATAGACAGCTGTGTTAATCTGTATGTGAACTTTTCTAATAAAATTCTTGAAAATGTTGTGGTGCGATGTTACCCTATAAATATAATAAGAACAACATGAATTTTCCACAGATCTATATAATCAAATTTCTAATTAGACTAAAGAAATAAGTACAAACACATAATAACCAACAAAACAAAAATATTAAAAAGCAAAAAAATCAAGTGCTTTAGTTAAACGCCCAAGTTCTTAACTAGAGTAAGTAATAAAAAAGAAGAAAGTAAAGAAGGAAGGAATGAAGGAAGGCAAAAGGAAGAAAAGATAACTTATATTCCTGCCTCTTAGTATCTATTCCTGCCACCTAGTATCATAGTTAAATGGTAAAATGAAGTCAAATAGATGCAGAAAAGTCAGATGATGAGGAATTAATTAGCCATTCACAAAGTAAAAATAGAGATCATAATTTTCTATAGTTAAATTAAAAAAAGTTTTCTGGGAATAAAAGAGAACCCTAATGAATACATTAAATAATAATAGTCTTATTTGACTATATATGCACAGATATGATTTCTGAGGTTGGGGAGGATTGAAATTATTAGGAAAATGTGAATTTTTAGGGCTGGACTTTGTGAAATTTTAAAAATGTTCCTAGCTTAAACTTGGTTAGTTAAATCTTAGAGGAACAGTTTCTCATGTGAAATGGTACATAGTTAAAATAAAATGCCCTATTAAATTATTAAAGACTATATAGAAGACGATCTTTGTCTTCGATTATAAGCTATTGGACTTGGCCAATGGCTTCTACAAATAAAATTATAATAAATTTACACATAAATAAATAAAGATTCAGGGACAAGAACATAGGGGAAACTGGGAAATGGTGGGGAGATTGAGAATAATTTCTGGGAGAGTTTTCCCTCTTACTAGAATTCAAAACTGAATGTAATGTTTGAAGCAAAGAAGAATTTTACTCCCAATTTCAAGCATATCATTTAAGAATGAGTCAGGACAATATGTTTAACCTCAATTTTAAAATAAAGATAATGGACAAAGTAAATAAAACCTTTCTAAAGATTTTTAATTTTTCAGGTAAATTGAGAGTTTGTCTCTTTGTGTTCATGTAGTAAAGTCTTAAAAACCTTCTTACACAATTTTTTTTGCCTGGAACTTAAATGTTTCGTCTTTTCATCTTGTGGCTAATGTTTTCCTATTATCAAGACTTTGCATGCTTTTAACACCCACCCAACCCCATCACATAATTTTTTCTGGGGGTGAGTTCTAAGTGACAAGTACATTGATACAACTGAATCATCCTTCTGCAGGCATGTCTTTGTTATCAGATTGGTTTTCAAGTAGATTTATGCATTTTAAAAGTGCATCCGTTGAACAAGATTAGTCTTTTCAAGATATGACATTTATCCTAGCAATGGGTGATAGAATTTTACACTTCAGACATGTGACACAAACTAGATAGTAAGCTGTCATATTGTTAAGTAGTTCCTTTATTTCTGGTTATCAGATTAATCCACCAAAACGAAGCTGAAAGAGTGTTATCATGAAAGTATANGTTTTCCCTACTTTCTTCAATTTAAGTCTGAATTTGGAAATAAGGAGTTCATGATCTGAGCCACAGTCAGCTCCTGGTCTTGTTTTTGTTGACTGTATAGAGCTTCTCCCCATCTTTGGCTGCAAAGAATATAATCAGTCTGATTTCACTGTTGACAGTCTGGTGATGTCCATGTGAAGAGTCTTCTCTTGTGTTGCTGGAAGAGGGTGTTTGCTATGACCAGTGCATTTTCTTGGCAAAACTCGATTAGTCTTTGCCCTGCTTCATTCTGCATTGCAAGGCCAAATTTGCCTGTTACTCCAGGTGTTTCTTGACTTCCTACTTTTGCATTCCAGTCCCCTATAATGAAAAGGATATCTTTTGGGGGTATTAGTTCTAAAAGGTCTTATAGGTCTTCACAGAACCATTCAGCTTCTTCAGCATTACTGGTTGGGGCATAGACTTGGATTACTGTGATACTGAATGGTTTGCCTTGAAAACGAACAGAGATCATTCTGTCATTTTTTAGATTGCATCCAAGTACTTCATTTTGGACTCTTTTGTTGACCATGATGGCTACTCCATTTCTTCTAAGGTATTCCTGCCCACACTAGTAGATATAACAGTCATCTGACTTACATTCACCCATTCTAGTCCATTTTAGTTAGCTGATTCCTAGAATGTCAGCATTCACCCTTGCCATCTCCTGTTTGACCACTTCCAATTTGCCTTGATTCATGTACCTAACATTCCAGGTTCCTATGCAATGTTGCTCTTTACAACATCGGACCTTGCTTCTATCACCAGTCACATCCACAGCTAGGTATTGTTTTTGCTTTGGCTCCATCCCTTCATTCTTTGTGGAGTTATTTATCCACTGATCTCCAGTAGCATATTGGGCACCTACTGACCTGGCGTGTACCTCTTTCAGTAGCCTATCATTTTGCCTTTTCATACTGTTCATGGGGTTCTCAAGGCAAGAATACTGAAGTGGTTTGCCCTTCCCTTCTCCAGTGGACCACATTCTGTCAGACCTCTTCACCAGACCTGCCCGTCCTGGGTGGCCCCATCGGCATGACTTAGTTTCATTGAGTTAGACAAGGGCATGGTCCTTGTGTGACGAGACTGACTAGTCTTCTGTGATTATGGCTTCAGTGTGTGTGCCCTCTGATGCCCTCTTGCAACACCTACTGTCTTACTTGGGTTTCTCTTACCTTGGACATGGGGTATCTCTGCACAGCTGCTCCAGCAAAGTGCAGCTGCTGCCCCTTTCCTTGGACGAGGGGTATCTCCTCACCGGTGCCCCTCCTGACCTTGAATGTGGGCCCCTCTAGGGCCCTCCTGCATCCACGCAGCCACTGTTCCTTGGACGTGAGGTTGCTCCTCCCCGCCGCTGCCCCTTGCCTCTGACTCGGGGTAGCTCCTCTCTGCTGTTCCTGCACCGTTGGAGCCTGGCACTCTCGGCCGCTGCCCCGACCTTGGAGGTGGCGTAGCTCCTCTCGGCTGCGCTCTGTGTGCAGTCGCAGCCACCCTCACTGTTAACAGAAAGTAAAACCACATGGAAAGAAATTATTTTTATTTAGAAATATATAATAATTACCCCCTTAGCAGGATATGTATTTTTCCTCCATGAGTTTCCAAGTCATGTTAGCTATTTTATCTCATTGATTTGTTTTGAGGTTTAGTAAGTTGAGAACAATAGTAGGCACAGAATTTGCTTTTTAATATATTTTATCACTTTGACTATTGAATTCATACTTCAACAGAAAATGGAAACACTTGGTATTCAGCTCTCCCTTATTGGTTTAACAAAGGTCAGATTCTGGCAGTATTTGTTTTTTTTGATTCTAGTGTGGATTTCTTATGACCATTAAAAAGTCTACAGTGTATGAAGTGGTTTGAGATATTGTATTGTGGATTTCTTTTTTGTTTTAAATTTGAATGAACCGATACAAAAATCTTGAAATACTTTCTAAATTGAGCTCAAATTATTTTCTTTATGAGAACTCTGCTGAGCCTTCCTGTTGGCCCTACATCTGTATTGACTTCCTAGGGCTGCCATAACAAATTACACAAACTGAATGGCCCCAAACAACAGAAATTTATTATCTCACAGTTCAGGAGTATAGAAGTCAGAAATCAAAATGGCAGCAGGGTTAGTTCTTTCTGAAGCCTTTGAAAGGCTGTTACATTCCACTCGCCTAGCTTCTGGTGGGAAAAAAAAAAAAAAAGGTGGAAGTGTTAGCCACTCAGTTCTGTCCAACTCTTTTGACCCTGTGGACTGTAGCCCACCAGGCTCCTCTACTTATGGAATTCTACAAGAAGGATACTGGAGCGGGTTGTCATTCCCTTCTCCGGGGTATCTTCCCGACTCAGGGATCAAATCTGAGTCTCTTGCTTTGTAGGCAGACTCTTTACCATATGAGCTACCAGAGAAAGTAGCTTCTGGTGGTTGCCAGTAATCCTTAGCATTGCTTGGCTTGTAACCACATTACTCTGACCTCTGCCACTCTAATGCCCTTCTTCCCCATGCATTTCTCTTCTCATGCATTTCTCTTGTTACTCTGAGTAATAAGTTTACTTAAAATAATGCCTGTCTTATGTATTTGGCAATAGATCATAGAAATCTTGAGTAACACTGTACTAAAACAATATAGTTTTGTCTTTCTCACTTAAAACTAATTGTAGATTTTGGAAGTTGCTGGGATTTCTTCAGTTCTTCAGTGACTTCTTCTAAGAGCCAACCCCTTTCAACTAAATTCTCTCCCTTAGAAAAGGTATTGACTTCAGACTCTAGGACTTCATTCAAAGAAGGGAAACAGTGATTGACTAGGAAAGTAAGGACCTTACATCTCTCACCTCACATTAGAGAGCAGAGATTTTTTTCTGTTAACATCCTAGCAGACTTCCTGTTCTATTCATTCAGCCAGAAGAGAATAACATGGAAACCCTTGAATGCAAGCAATGCTGGGAATTAGTATTATCCATGACTAGATTAGATCAATAAGAAGTTATTTTCAGTATCTGGATACATTGCCTTACAGAACATAATTAAAATTCTTTTAGCAAAGAAGACAGGTGGGATGTCTGTTGAGTAGATGAATAAGAGTATCTGTCACACATGTGTACATCTTTAAAGCTTAGAAATTACTTTCAAAAATATAGTCTCATCTGACTATCATACTTGAGGCTCAATAATCATTTCCCATCTGCTGCTGATGGAACCAAGGCAGAGAAGAGTAAACTGACTTGCCTGAAGTTGCACCAGTAAGTAGCTGAACAGAAATATAATCCAATATTCCAAACTACTGAATCTGGGCCCATTTTTAAAGGATATTCTTTCAAATGTCATTGAGCATTCAAAACAGGTAACTATCCTTTTAAAAGAACAGTGTAAGAGAAGGCTTAAGGATAATTCAGCTGAATTAATTTGAATTTCCAGTTCACATTGCCTGTAAAAAGTTGACTCCTTCAATACAATAATAATAGTAATAAAAAAGAGAGAGGTCAAATTAAAGATATACTAAATGAGCTTAGTACTAGGTAGAATAAAGCATGAGAATCCCATACCTTGTTCTATTTGAAAGGAAAGANTTCTAGACACACCCCTTATACCTCCTAAATGTTGCCATTAGCTTGTTTAGTGAGGAGGTTTTTTTTAAAACAAACTGGGAGTGACTTTGCTGGGTACAGCTAGTGCTCATGTATGGCCATAATTACTACAGAAGAGAAGAGAAGGACTATAGTAGTAGGTATCTAGGCTAAGGAGGAGGAACTGCTGTCTATCTGTCTGTATATCTAAGTGTGGCTTTATTTCTCTTTTCAGAACACCTGCATCTGGACAGTCAACATCCATTTGTTCTTCAAAGCATGCGAGCAAAACAAAGAAACACTTCTCTCAACTAAAAATGTTGCTTAGTCAGAGTGAAACCAAAAAGAATCCAAAGATGGACTTTAGAAATTTCTTATCTTCTTTGTAAAAGATGGACTATGAAAATAAATGTTTAATGCAATTTCTGAAACTAAAGTTAGAAAAACTGCTTTTTAAAAGTTACTTATTCTTAAAATAAATGGAAACTCAGGTCCAAGAGCAAACTTATCTTGGCATTCTTCAGTGTTTATGGAGAAAATACCTCATTGGAATGAAAAACTGAACCCTTCCTGCCTCACAGGGTGATTGCAAGGATCAAAAATATATGAAAGGTATGTCTCTTCAGGCAAGGGAAACAAAACCGAAAATAAATGGGATTACATCAAACTAAAAAGCTTCCATACAGCAAAGGAAACCAATAAAATGAAAACCTACTGAATGGGAGAAGATAGTTGCAAATAATATACTGATAAGGGGTTGATAAACTCATGTAAACAACAATAAAAATAACCTGTTAAAAAGTGAAAAAAAAAAAAAAGATATACTAAATGAGCTTAGTACTAGGTAGAATAAAGCATGAGAATCCCATACCTTGTTCTATTTGAAAGGAAAGATGTCTGGGAAGAGTCTGTCTTTAAACTGAGTTTGCTGTTCTCTCATCCTGAGAGTGCAGCAAACAAAATCATCTATTGCCTCCACTTTATGAGCTGATAGGAACAATGATTTTAGTAGAAATCCACTAGTAACCTGTTTGAATTGCGGTGCTGGATAAGACTCTTGAGAGTCCCTTGGATTGTGAGGAGATCAAATCAGTCAATCCTAAAGGAAATCAACCCTGAATGGTTTTTGGAAGGACTGACACGGAACTTGAAGTGCCAGTACTTTGGACATCTGATTGGAAGAGACAACTCACTGGAAAAGACTCTGATGTTGGGAAAGATTGAAGGCAAAAGGAGAAGAGGACAATAGAGGATGAGATGGTTAGAAAGCATCACTGACTCAATGGACATCAGTTTGAGCAAACTCCAGAAGATAGTGAATGACAGGGAAGCCTGATGTGCTGCAATCCATTGGGTTGCAAAGAGTCAGATACAACTTAGCAACTGAACAACAAGCCTGTGCTCTAGAACCAAACCTACAGTATGATACTGACTCCCCTGAGCAGTGCAGTGGTGACGGGAGGCTTGAAAGATTCGCATTTGTAAAATAGAATTGGAGCAAAATTATTAATATTTCTAAATATTTTCAAGAAATGAATGTATATACATCATAGTGGATGTGTTTTTCTTCTGATCAGCGTTCATTACTTTTTTTTTGTAACCTCAATTTTATTTCCTTTTGTGGAACCACCCTTCTCTCATGTTCATTAGACATGGTTTGGGGAATTCTCAGCCCATCCTCTTATTCCAAGATTGGTCAAGTGAGCCATATCTGGCCACATTTTATATCTCACTTATCAGTATTTAGTTCTGGGATGCACACAAGAAAATAAGACAAATCTAGAACTTTTGCTGTAATGACCAGGAAAGAGACACTATTTTTTGCTTAGCTTGCTAAGTTGATGGGACAGATGAGGCTAAGGGAGACCCTGGCAATTCCTAGAAGTGGAGAAGTAAGAAGATATGCAAAGGGGGCTCTCTTCTTTATTGAACATCTGTAATATCACAGGCAATATTTGAAGTGATTTACATAGAGTGTCTCATGTAATCTCACACAAATCCTAAAAAGCCAATGTTAGTTCCCTCATTTTCAGATACGACTTAAAGAGGTTAAGTAACTTATCTAAGATTACACAGTGTCAAAGCAAGAATTTGAACTCAGGTACGTGAGATGTTGAAATGGGTTATATTTACAATTTCTTTCCAATCTGAGTGTTCTGATAGCCTAAGAGCATACATATAAGTTTATGGAGGCTCAGATCATAAAGAATCTCCTGCAATGCAGGAGACCTGGGTTTGATCCCTGGGACAGGAAGATCCCCTAAAATAGGAAATGGCAACCCACTCCAGTGTTCTTGCTCAGAGAATTCCATGGACAGAGGAGACTGATGGGCTACAGTCCATGGGTTGCAAAGAATTGGACATGAGTGAATGACTAATACTTTCATACATTTATGCACATGTTAAGGTTATTATGATGTGCTGAGATAAAATTATTTATTATGCAGTGGTTTTTTGCTAAAAAGCAACTGCATCAATCCTGATAAGAAATCAAATCTCTGGTCAGAGGATGTTTTTGGCCAAGGCCAAACTGGTGACCAAGAAACATCTCTTTTTGTGGTATGCTGAGCCAGATAGACATTGCTAGTCTTTTTCCATGAGAGATTGTGTTCAGTTCAGTTCAGTTCAAGCTTCCCCAGTAGCTCAATTGGTAAAGAAACTGCCTACAATGCAGGAGAAGAGAGTTCAATCCCTGAGTTGGGAAGATCAACTGGAGAAGGAAATGGCAACCCACTACAGTACTCTTGACTGGAAAATCTCACGACAGAAGAGCCTGGAGGGCTACAGTCTATGAGGTTCCAAGGGTCGGACACAACTTAGTGACTAGAAACACTATACCAGTTCAGTTCAGTTCAGTTGCTCGGTTGTGTCTGATTCTTTGGGACCCCGTGGACTGAAGCACACCAGGGTTCCTTGGCCATCACCAACTCCCGGTGATGCCATCCAACCATCTCATCCTCTGTCATTCCCTTCTCCTCCTACCTTGAGTATTTCCCAGCATCACGGACTTTTCCATTGAGTCATTTCTTTGCATCAGGTAGACAAAGTATTGGAACTTCAGCTTCAACATCAGTCCTTCCAGTGTATATTCAAGGTTGATTTCCTTTAAGATTGACTGGTTTGATATCCGTGCACCCCAAGGGACTCTCAAGAATCTTCTCCAACACCACAGTTCAAAAGCAACAAATTTTCAGCACTCAGCTTTCTTAATGATCCAACACTAATATCTATACATGATTAATGGAGAAAACATAGTTTTGACTATATGATCTTTTCAGTAAAGTAATGTCTCTGCTTTTTATTATGCTCTCTATCTTGGTCTTAGCTTTCCTTCCAAGAAGCAAGTGTCTTTTAATTTGACTGTTGCAGTCACCATCTGCTATGATTTTGGAGCCCCCCAGAATAAAGTATCTCATTGTTTCCTTTGTTCCCACATCTATTTGCCATGAAGTGATGGGACTGGATGCCACGATCTTTGTTTCTTGAATGTTGATTCATGATTCAGATTTTTAAGCCAGATTTTTCATGCTCCTCTTTTACCTTCGTCAAGAGGCTCTTTAGTTCCTCTTCACTTTCTGCCATAAGGGTGGTGTCATCCATATATCTGAGGTTATTGATAGTTCTCCACCTTATCTTGATTCCAGCTTGTGCTTCATCCAGCCCATGATTTCACATGATGTACTCTGCATATAAGTTAAATAAGCAGGGTGACAATATACAGCCTTGACATACTTCTTTCCCAATTTGGAACCAGTCCATTGTTTGATGTCTGATTCTAACTGTCGTTTCTTGAGCTGCATACAGATTTCTCAGGAGACAGGTAAGGTGGTCTGGTATTCCAATCTCCTGAGAAATTTCCAGGTTACTGTGACCCAGGTAACCATGATGGAGTGATCATCACCTAGAGCCAGACATCCCAGAATGCAAAGTCAAGTGGGCCTTAGGAAGCGTTACTACAAACAAAGCTAGTGGAGGCGATGGAATTCCAGTTGAGCTATTTCAAATCCTGAAAGATGATGCTGGGAAAGTGCTGCACTCTATATGCCAGCAAATTTGGAAAACTCAGCAGTGGCCACAGGACTGGAAAAGGTCACTTTTCATTCCAATCCTAAAGAAAGGCAATGCCAATGAATGCTCAAACTACTGCACAGTTGCTCTCATCTCACATGCTAGCAATGTAATGCTCAAAATTCTCCAAGGCAGGCTCTAATAGTATGTGAACCATGAACTTTCAGATGATCAATCTGGATTTAGAAAAAGCAGAAGAACCAGATATCAACTTGCCAACCTCTGCTGAATCATTGAAAAAGCAAGAGAGTTCCAGAAAATAATCTACTTTTGCTTTCTTGACTATGACAAAGCTTTTGAGTGTGTGGATCACAACACACTGTGGAAAATTCTTCAAGAGATGGGAATACCAGACTCCCTGACCTGCCTCCTGAGAAATCTGTATGCAGGTCAAGAATCACTAATTAGAATCAGACATGGAAAAATGGACTGGTTCCAAATTGGTAAAGGAGTATGTCAAGGCTGTATATTGTCACCCTGCTTATTTAACTTATATGCAGAGAACATCATGTGAAATGCCAGGCTGGATGAAGCACAAGCTGGAATCAAGATTGCTGGGAGAACTATCAATAACCTCAGACATGCAGATGACACCACCTTTAAGGAAGAAAAGGAATAAGAACTAAAGATCCTCTTAATGAAAGTGAAAGAGGAGAGTGAAAAAGTTGACTTAAAACTCACCATTCAGAAAACTAAGATCATGGCATTCGTTCTCACCACTTCATGGCAAATAGATAGGGAAACAAGGGGAACCGTGCAAGACTTCTACAGATGGTGATTTCAGCCATGAAATTAAAGGATGCTTACTCCTTGGAAGAAAAGCTATGACTAACCTAGACAATGTATTAAAAAGCAGAGACATTACTTTGCCAACCAAGGTCCATCTGGTCAAAGCTATGGTTTTTCCAGTAATCATATATGGATATGAGAGCTGGACCATAAAGAAAGCTGAGTGCTGAAGAGCTGATGCTTTTGAATTTTGGTATTGGAGAAGACTCTTGAGAGTCCTTTGGACTGCAAGGAGATCCAAACAGTCAATCCTAAAGGAAATCAGTCCTGAATATTCATTGGAAGGACATGTGTTGAAGCTGAAACTCCAATACTTTGGCCACTTCATGTGAAGACCTGACTCATTGGAAAAGTCTTTGATGCTGGGAAAGATAGAAGGTGGGAGAAGGGGATGGCAGATAATGAGATCATTGGATGGCATCACTGACTTGATGGGACATGAGTTTGAGGAAGCTCCAGGAGTTGGTAATGGACAGGGAAGCCTGGCATGCTGCAGTTCATGGGGTCATAAAGAGTTGAGTATGGCTGAGTGACTGAACTGAAAAATTGACACAGTCAAAGACTTTAGTGTAGTCAATGAAACCGAAGTAGATATTTTTATGGAATTCCCTTGGTTTTTTAATGATCCAGTGGATGTTGGCAATTTGATATCTTGTTCCTCTGTCTTTTCTAAATCCAGCTTGAGCATCCGGAAGTTCTCAGTTCATATACTGTTGAAACCTAGCAAGTGTGTGAGATGAGTGCAATTATGTGGCAGTTTTGAGAACCTCATGAACAGCATGAAAAGACAAAAATATATGACACTGAAAGATGAACTCCCCTGGTCAGTTGGTGCCCAATATGCTACTGGAGAAGAGTGGAGAAATAGCTTCAGAAAGAATGAATAGGCTGAGCCAAAGTGAAAACAACGCCCTATTGTGGATGTGGTCAGTGATGGAAGTAAAGTCTGATGCTGTAAAGAACAACATTCCATAGGAAACTGGAATGTGGGTGCATGAATCAAGGTAAATTGGAAGTGGTCCAACAGGAAATGGTAAGAATGAACACTGACATTTTAGAAATCAGTGAACTAAAATGGACAGGATTGGACAAATTTAATTCAGATGACCATTATATCTACTGTTGTGGGCAAGAATCCCTTAGAAGAAATGGAGTAGCCCTCATAGTCAACAGAAGAGCCTGAAATGCAGTACATGGGTACAGTCTCAAACATGACAATGATCTCTGTTCATTTCCAAGGCAAATCATTCATATCACAGTAATCCAAGTCTATGCCCCAACCACTAATGCTGAAGATGAAGTTGAATGGGTTTTTGAAGACCTACAAGACCTTCTAGAACTAACACCAAAAAAAGATGTTCTTTTCATCATAGAGGACTAGAGTGCAAAAGTAGGAAGTCAAGAGATACCCGGAGTAACAGGGACGCTTGGCCTTGGAGTCCAAAATGAGGCAGGGCGAAGGCTAATAGAATTTTGCCAAGAGAACACGCTGTTCATAGCAAATACCCTCTTCCAATGACACAAGAGAAGACTCTACACATGGACATCACCAGATGGTCAATGCTGAAGTCAGATTGATTATAGTTTTTGCAGCTGAAGATGGAGAAACCTATACAGTTAGCAAAAAAAAAAAAAAAAAAGAAAAGAAAGAAAAGACCAGGAGCTGACTGTGGCTCAGATCATGAACACTTTATTGCCAAATTCAGACTTAAATTGAAGAAAGTAGGGAAAACCACTAGACTATTCAGGTATGACATAAATCAAATCTTTTACAATTATACAGTGGAAGTGACAAATAGATTTGAAGGATTAGATCTGATAGACAGTGTGTATGTAGAACTGTGGACAGAGATTCGTAAGACTGTGTAGTGTAGTTTATTACAACTGTATTTGTTTTCAGTGGAACCACCATCCATACATTTACTCAGGACAGGAACTGGGATTCATCCTTAACCACCCTTTTTTCCTCATTGCCCATCACTAAAAAAGTTATGTTTACTTTACATCCAAGATACATCTTGGTTCTATATTATCCCATCTCCTCTGTTACCATTCTAGTCATGTTACCATTTTCTGTTAGTTACACAAGGATGTCATCATGATCTTTTAAAAACAGAAAACAAAAGTATCATTTCCATGTTTAAAGCGCTTCTAATGGCTCTGTATTGCAATTAGAATAAATTCCTCGCTTATTACCAAGCCAGTAGGAGTGATATCTTCCTTCTACCTGTGCCTAAACTCATTCCCTACTGTTGTCTTTTCTCCTGCACTGTAGCAATCCTAGCCTTTATAAAAATACATGATTTCTTAAGCACCCTGAGACTATTTATGCTTCAGGGATTTTACATACTGTTTTGTCTTCTTGAAGTCCTCTGCCTCTGTGTCTTTGCACAGCTGATATCAACTCTGTCATCTGTCATCACCCACTACGGGGGACCTTTGAGCACCCTACCTAAAGTCCCTTGTGTTAGTCACTTTTTCCCCACTGTTGTTGCTGTTTAGTTCTTAAGTTGTATCTGACTCTTTCCAGTCCCAAGGACTGGGGCCTGTCCGGCTCCTCTGTCCATGGGATTCAGGCAAGAATACTGGAGTGGGTTGCCATTTTCCCCTTCAGGGCATCTTCCCAACCCAGGAATTGAACCAGGTCTCCTGCATTGAAGGCAGATTCTTTACCATCTGAGCCAGGAGGGAAGCCCTTTTCCCCGTTCACCTTTTTTAATTGCTTCACAGAATTTGTCTCATTAACTGAAGTCATCTTATGTATGCACTTATTTACACTTTTATCTTGTTTTCCTTACCTTCCACTTTCTCAAGCTCCATAAACTTAAAGGCCCATGAGGGGAGGAGCTGTTTCTCTCTCATGCACACAACGGTGTCTGGCATGCAGTATGAGCCCAGTAATAATAGTTAAATGAGTGAACTAGAGTTGCAAAAAAAAAAAAAAAACAACTAATGAACCCAGCATGAAAAGTTGACTTAAGTCCTTTTCCTAGTGTTTATTTCTCTGCCCTTGTGTATTTACTTTTATGCTTTGGATACCCGTGGGAAACCAGTTAACTGAGGGAGACACAAAGCCCTGTGGGTGTGTTATTGGATGGAAAAAGGCAATAGACTGTCATACTTATGTAGTTCTATCTCTCTGAACCCGCAGATTCAATATGAAAATCAAACAAGAAAGCTTTGTGTTTGAAAATGAATTCCCTGCAGTAGAGATTAGCATGTTTTTGACATTTGTACTCAAATTCACTTTCCCAGAAATGAACAACCACCAAGGGTGATGGATAAAGAGTTGTGCAATTTCTGTCAATAGCAGACTCTATGCTTAATTTTATTTTTGGCTCAAATACTCTGGTCAGTTTATAACAACGCATTATATAGAAAGTATATCCTGTCCCCAAAGAGTATATAGAGGAGAGAAATAAATGTTTTATAATGCTTAATATGCTGGATTGTACCTTGTTATTTCCATAACCTTAGGCACAATATTTCTCTATTTCTGGAATAGAAATAAAACATTTCTTTCATCAGCAAAGTGACATTATTGATTGTAAATGGGTATTACTCAAAGTATAGGTAAATGAATTCTTATAAGTAATTAAATTACTAGTCTGTTAATTATAGTATGATATTCACTCCAATTACTTGTTGAATTTTCCCCAGAAATGATATCATGAGGCAATGAGACCCATGGGGCTTGCCTAATGGCTCAGACAGTAAAGAATCTGCCTGTAATGTGGGAGAACGGGGTTCAGTCCCTGGCTTGGGAAGATCCTCTGGAGAAGGGAGTGGCAACCCACTCCAGTGTTCTTGCCTGGAGAATTCCATGGACTTCTAGAAGAGCCTAGCAGGCTACAGTCCATGGGGTCTGCAAAAAAGTCAGACACGACTGAGTGACTAACACTTTCATTGATATCCATGGTTATACCAGTGCTACTCAGTAGAAGTTTCAGTGATGATGGAAATATTCTGAATCTGTATTGTCCAAAATGGCAACCACTATACACATGTGGTTATTGAGCACATGAAATGTGGCTAGTATGACTGAGGGACTGAATTTTAAGTTTTACTTATCTTAAATTAATTTTTATTTAGGTAGTCACATGTGGCTAGTAGCTTTACTATTGGACAGCACAGGTAGGTAACAATACCCTTTCGAAGTAAAAGTCACTCAGTCCTGTCTGACTCTTTGTGATCCAATGGACTATACAGTCCATGGAATTCTCCAGGCTACAATACTGGAGTGGGTAGCTTTTCCTTCTCTAGGAGATCTTCCAGGTCTCCTGCATTATGGGCAAATTCTTTACCAGCTGAGCCACAAGGGAAGCCCAAGAATACTGGAATGGATAGCCTATCCCTTCTCCAGCAGATCTTCCCGACCCAGGAATCAAACCGGGGTCTCCTGCATTGCAGGCAGATTCTTTACCAACTGATCTATCATGGAAGCCCTAACAATACCCTTAATGGAACTAANCAGCTGAGCCACAAGGGAAGCCCAAGAATACTGGAATGGATAGCCTATCCCTTCTCCAGCAGATCTTCCCGACCCAGGAATCAAACCGGGGTCTCCTGCATTGCAGGCAGATTCTTTACCAACTGATCTATCATGGAAGCCCTAACAATACCCTTAATGGAACTAACTATAGGTTTTTCCAGTAGTCATGTATGGATGTGAGAGTTAGACTATAAAGAAAGCTGAGCACCAAGAACTGATGCTTTTGAACTGTGGTGTTGGAGACTCTTGAGAGTGTGCAAGGAGATCCAACTGGTCCATTCTAAAGGAAATCAGTCCTGAATATTCTTTGGAAGAACTGATGCTGAAGTTGAAACTCCAGTACTTTGGTCACCTGGCATGAAGAACTGAATCATTTGAAAGACCGTGATGCTGAGAAAGGTTGAAGGTGGGAAGAGAAGGGGATGACAGAGGATAAGATGGTTGGATGGCATCACTGGCTTAATGGACATGAGCTTGAGTAATCTTCGGGAGCTGGTGATGGACAGGGAGGCCTGGTGTCCTGCAGTCCATGGGGTCTCATAGTCAGACACGACTGAGTGACTGAACTGACTCTCTGATGCATAGAGATCTGACAGTATGAAGTAAACTATCCAGAGAGATTAGGTACCTAGCCAAAAATGATGCAATTACTTGTCTATAAAACATTTGCCTTTCATCCTTCAAGCATCTTCTGCCTGTGAGATGGTCAGGAACACTGAAGCAGCAGTAGGAACAATTTGGGGACAGGAGGTCTTTTTAGACCAGTGGAGTCATAGACTAGGGTACAGTTACATGATATGCTAACTATTAGAATCTAACCTCTCACACCACGTAATAAATCTCTTAAAATACATTGAAATAAGGGCTTAGTGTTAAAATTGGTTGAACTGATGTGCAAGGTCAAACACTTTGCAATCCTCACTTACCCCAACTTATTTCTACAGATTTCATTATAGTTAAAGCAGAGTGATATGTAGAATTTCTTTTGTTCTTATTCTATTTCAATGTTTCTCAAATTTTAGTGTGCAAACAATTTTCTGGATTACATTGGGTACACAGGATTGTGTGTACTGTATTTTCAAGGTAATTTTAAGGCAATTTTTTCATAATCGACTTTGCCTTTGTGCTGACTTGACTAACTCCTGTAGGACTCCTCTACTCTTTCAGTGCTTAATCCTAGCTCTTTTATTTACAATTATTTTCTGCCAAGGTTGTAAAGCAAATCAATTCAGTATTGCTTCAGTCACATTTAAATCTTTAAAAAAATCATACTTACACTTGTTTAAATTATCTAAATATTTGTAAAGCTAATTGCTAAGAGCAAAGTTTAAAATAATCTAATAAATTTCCAACATCCAAATTCTGATTCATTTAGTTCAGTTCAGTCGCTCAGTCATGCCTGACTCTTTGTGACCCCATGAATCGTAGCACTCCAGGCCTCTCTGTCCATCACCAACTCCTGGAGTCTACTCAAACTCATGTCTGTCAAGTCGATGATGCCATCCAGCCATCTCATCCTCTGTCATCCCTTTCTTCTCTTGCCCCCAATTCCTCCCAGCATCAGAGTCTTTTCCAGTGAGTCAGCTCTTCACATGAGGTAGCCAAAGTATTGGAGTTTCAGCTTCAACATCAGTCCTTCCAATGAACACCCAGGACTGATCTCCTTTAAAATGGACTTGTTGGATCTCCTTGCTGTCCAAGGGACTCTCAAGGGTCTTCTCCAACACCACATTTCAAAAGCATCAATTCTTCAGTGCTCAGCTTACTTTATAGTCCAACTCTCACATCCATACATGACTACTGGAAAAACTGTAGCCTTGAAAAGATGGACATTTGCTGACAAAGTAATGTTTCTGCTTTTTAATATGCTATTTAGATAGGTCATAACTTTCCTTCCAAGGAATAAGCGTCTTTTAATTTCATGACTGCAATCACCATCTGCAGTGATACTGGAGCCCAAAAATATAGAGTCAGCCGCTGCTCCCACAGTTTCCCCATCTATTTGCCATGAAGTGATGGGAACGGATGTCATGATCTCAGTTTTCTGAATGTTGAACGTTAAAGCAACCTTTTCACTCTCTTCTTTGACTTTCATCAAGAGGCTTTTTAGTTCCTCTTCACTTTCTGCCATAAGAGTGGTGTCATCTGCATTTCTGAGGTTATTGATATTTCTCCCAGCAATCTTGATTCCAGCTGTGCCTCTTCCAGGCCAGCATTTCTCATGATGTACTCTGCATAGAATTTAAATAAACACGGTGACAATATACAGCCTTGACGTACTCCTTTTCCTATTTGGAACCGGTCTGTTGTTCCATGTCCAGTTCTAACTGTTGCTTCCTGACCTGCATATAGGTTTCTCCAGAGACAGGTGAGGTGCTCTGATATTCCCATCTCTTTCAGAATTGTCCACAGTTTATTGTGATCCACACAGTCAAAGGCTTTGGCATAGTCAGTAAAGCAGAAACAGATGTTTTTCTGGAACTCTCTTGCTTTTTCCATAATCCATCAGATGTTGGCAATTTGATCTCTGGTTCCTCTGCCTTTTCTAAAATCAGCTTGAACACCAGAGGGTTATGGTTCATGTATTGCTGAAGGCTGGCTTGGAGAATTTTGAGCATTACTTTACAAAACAGATGTTTTTCTGGAACTCTCTTGCTTTTTCCATAATCCATCAGATGTTGGCAATTTGATCTCTGGTTCCTCTGCCTTTTCTAAAATCAGCTTGAACACCAGAGGGTTATGGTTCATGTATTGCTGAAGGCTGGCTTGGAGAATTTTGAGCATTACTTTACTATCTGTGAGATGAGTGCAACTGTGTCGTAGTGAGCATTCTTTGGTATTGCCTTTCTTTGGGATTGGAAAGAAAACTGACCTTTTCCAGTCCAATTTCCATCTTTTTTTATCATGATTTCCAGGCCAGCAGAAGTTGTGCAGTTTTAGAATCTTTTCAGAGTCAAGTTATGAAAAACATTATAGAAAACTAAATATTCCCTTTTCTACTCTTGGAATTTTCTAGACAGGTTCCTGAATATCTGCTTACCTAGACATCAGATTAGATAGCTTCAGATTGTCCAACAGTTAATGTCTGTATGTAAACTAGTAGATTCCTAAGCATCATACCAGAGACTGTTTTGTAAGCAAAAATAGATCAAATAGTTTTATCAGTATTCAGATATTTTATGTTACAGTTGTCACAAAATAATCATATGTGGAATAAATGTGAGCAATTAACATTTTAGACCTTATTTTATGAGTTATCAACTATTTTACCAATCAAGTTGTGTCAAGATATTAAAATCAGTGATTTTGGACAAGCATTACATGTCCTGGAGTACTTTTCACAGGTTGGCAGACAAATTATGATCAACACATAAAATATATTTGGTGTTCCTGAAACACACACACACACACACACACACACACACACACACACAGAGTTTATGTTATTCATGAGGAATATTTTATTTGTATTTTTAGAGATGGAAGTATGTTGAGATCTATATTTAGGAGAAACACTTAGATAATTTATTAAATGAGAGTAGCCTAAATCTTATCATATTTATGAAACCAACAATAATATTACAGTCCTATGTACTTTACAATGTCTGCAGTATTTAATTTGACACTGAGTCCTGAATTCTCTAATAGTGCCCTATGCAAATGTGCTCACTGTTTAACCAAAGCAAATCCTTCTTATGTCTTGCTTCTATGACTAAGACTGTAATATGGGCAAGAAAATGGACGTAGTTCCTCATGTTCCTACAAATTCCAAGAGTAAGCATGGGAGACAAATCGGATACCCATGTTCTTCTTTAAAGGTTTCTATTCCTTGACTACTTTTTTTACTGATTTTCAGATAAAATTAATTTTGCTCTGATTTCTTAGTTTAGATCTTATTTCCTGATTGGTCCACAATTCACTTCTGCAAATATTGATTTGAGTCCAGTCACCTTGTTAGATGCTTAAAAATGGTCCTTGCTCTGAAAATTTCCACATGTACTGAGTAATGTTATCCTTATGTTTATACTTCTATAGTCTTAATTTTCTTCTTTCCAACTTTGAGTTATGTGACTATCATAAATATTTATTGAGGAGTTAGTAGAATCTCAGTAAATACTTACTGACGTGACAAAAATGTAAATGTACAGGACACTGTGCTAGGCCCTATATTTTAAAAGATCAGTGACTCTGGCTGAGTTTGAGGTGGAAACCAGGAGCTGTAAAGCATATTAAGAAGAGAAAAACTAATTTGGTCTTTGCTATAATATCAGAAAATATCATTTCTCCCTCCCTCCTGAAAAGAAAGGATATAAGCATGAATCTGATTGAATGGAGCTTCCAGATGCTTTCATGAGTCATATTTTTACTCAGAAGAGAGGCTGTATATCAGGTTATCAGGTTATCAGGTTTAGCATCTAGAAATCAAACTGAACAAAATGATCACATCAACCTTTCCAATGTTCTTTTGGTAACAGATAAGTGTTGCCCAGTAAAGCATTCCACAGTGGGCCCTACTTGTGCAGAATTGATGCTACTCAAGATAGATGGCAGTGGCACCCCACTCCATTACTCTTGCCTGGAAAATCCCGGGGACTGGGGAGCCTGGTGGGCTGCCGTCTATGGGGTCGCACAGAGTCGGACACGACTGAAGCGACTCAGCAGCAAGATAGACGGGCTTCCCAGGTAGCACTAGTGGTAAAGAACCTGCCTGCCAATGCAGGGGCCATACAAAGACAGGGGTTCAACCCTTGCGTTTTGAAGATCCCTGGAGGAGGGCAAGCTAACCCACTCTAGTATTCTTGCCTGGAGAATCCCATAGACAGGCAAGCCTGGTGGGCTGTGGTACATAGGGTCACAAAGAGTCAGACATGACTGAAGCGACTTAGCATTAGATAGATTTAACCTTTATTGCTGGAAGAAGTGCTCTGATAAGCTGGTTCTAAGGGAAATCCTCTTCCAAGGGAAACAAGAGCAGCAGTGCCCTCTCTGTTGGCTGAGGCAGAGGAGGATAAAGAGGACTTTATGAAGTTTTTTATATCTTTTGTATTTTTTTTAGGCTAGGGGAGAAACCAGGTTCTCAGTGAAAAAGAATGCTATGGAACATAGACAAGTATATTTCAGATACACCTAACCTTTTCCTACCTCTTAATAATCCTCTGGTATTTCGTTTGTATGACTATCCCATACATCTTTACTGAACTGTAGTAAGGAGTCAAACTTTGGGGATACAGTCCTTCTCAAGGAGTTGCTATTGTGTATGAAAGAAAATCACATGTAGCAGCGTTACTGGTGTCATAATTCATATTTATGTAGCTCAAAGGTAGAGCTAGGGAACCCCTACCAACTCTCTCATAGTCATTTGCATCCTATGACTTACATAAGGATAATCACTCACACTGTATCAGTGACAAGCAGATACAGGTTTAACTATTGTACTGTGGACTGGGGAGAGGGGAAGACAGTGGCATTTAAATGGCAAAGGAGACTAAGAGAATATGTGGTCTGATTTAACTAGATTTCACAACAGAACATTATCTTCAAAAGTAAGCAGATTTTTAGATGTATTATGGTGACTAACACTGCTCTGATCAAGAAAAATGATAAACAGTTTTTCATTTTGTGGGGGAAATAGAGTTTGTTAGTTAAAAGATCTTAATCTTTTAGGGACATTTCAGTGCCCTGAGCACTTTACTGTGAGTAACCCATGAAGAGAATCGTTGTTTAATAAAAGATTTTTGGATTATTATGGCATATAAGAATTGAAGCATAAATGAGGTACACCAGCAGCATTAAAATCCAAAAATTATTTTTAGGTAAATATAAGTGCATGGAAACATTAAAAATTATTTTGACTGGATTTTGCAAGGGATTCTGTACCCATGAGTGGGAAAGGTGGTCTGGCTGCTGCTGCTGCTAAGTCACTTCAGTCGTGTCCGACTCTGTGCGACCCTATAGATAGCGGCCCACCAGGCTCCCCTGTCCCTGGGATTCTCCAGGCAAGAACACTGGAGTGGGTTGCCATTTCCTTCTCCAGTGCATGAAAATGAAAAGTGAAAATGAAGTCGCTCAGTCGTGTCCAACTCTTAGTGACTTTATGGACTGCAGCCTACCAGGCTCCTCCAACCATGGGATTTTCCAGGCAATAGTACTGGAGTGAGTTGCCATTGCCTTCTCTGAAGGTGGTCTGGAGCCAGCAAAAATTGGGTAATACTGGGTTAGCCAAAAAGTTCTTCTGGGTTTTTCTGTAACATCTTAACAGAAAAACCTGAACAAACTTTTTGGGCAACCCAGCATGTTCAATAGCTAACCGGATGTGGGGACATTAAGATAATTAAAAAAAATAAAGTATGACAATTAATGGCTTGTGTCCTTATCTTCACATTCACACCTATGGGTTCTTTTCTTGTGAATTAGGCTAATCTGGGCCACTTGGGTCTCATTGTCTTCATTAGTATTCTAATGACATTAGACATTCATTTTTGGCAAATGTGCCATGAATAATCTGAACCATTCCTGCTTTCCTGACCCACAACAGGAATCACAAAATATCCAAACACAGACCAATGGGATAGGACTTCAGATCCTAGAAAAGAATTTTGGAAATAGTGAATAGGAAGACAATAGATACGAGTGACAGTGTTATATGAAGGAGAATCAAGAGAGAGGAAAGATAACTGAAAAACAGGTTTTCTAAATGAATAATTCATTCAGCTAATAGAAAACAAATCTAGAAAATACCTCTGTTTGATAACAAATTTATGACAGATGGAGAAAAACTTGACAGAAATAACAAGTAAAAGTTAATACTCTAATTTCTTTTAATAGTAGGATAAATTTACTATTTAACATATTTCAGATGTCTTCCAAGAATATAATGCTTTGGGTTCAAGTAGCATTTTGAGAAATATTTGGAAAATATCTGAAGTATTAAGAGAAAATGAAAGCAACTATAATATCACAAGTGTACTAAGTCGCTTCAATCATGTATGACTCTTTGCGACCCTCTGGACCATAGCCCACCAGGCTCCTCTGTCCATAGGATTCTCCAGACAAGAGTCCTGGAGTGGGTTGCCATTTCCTTCTCCAGGGGATCTTCCTAACCCAGAGATAAAACCTACATCTCTTACATCTCTCGCATTGACAGGCAGGTCCTTTACCACTAGTGCCACCTGTTTCTGCTCCACAAACCCCTTGGTTTTTGAGGACCTATCAGGTTTCCCCCAATGGCCCTAAACTGACAAATGCTTGTGCTTACTCTATATTTTATGGAAATGTGGACTTTTTCATCTTTGTATATTAGCTTGGAATGTATCTTGGAAAATGTGTAAACATTTCTTATTCAACAAAAAGTTGATGAGAAAGTTCACTGTTATTAATTTTTGATACATCTATGTCTATTATTCTTAGAAACTCAGGGGAAAATATTTAAATCCCCTTCACGACAAACTTTAAATGACTACTTTGGCTGTTGAGTGTGTTTGTGTGCTTTCTAGGGTAGTGAATCTCAATCCTAGTAGCACTTGGGTGGCACCTGTGGACTTTGAGATATTAATAATACCAGGGCCTGGGGCTCATCTCCAGAAAAACCTTAACTTTTAGGTTTGTTTGTTTGTTGGACTCTGGATATGAGTACTTTTAAATAGCCTCCACATTAAAATATATATATATTCTATTATGGTTGAGAAACACAGTTTTAGGAAAAAAAACATTTTCATTTAGCTTTGCAATCCTTAAAACTTTCCCAAATGTTGATGAATTTTATTTCTCTGTACTTTACATTGTCAGAGGCAAGGTAGTGTGAAGTCCCTGTATGATGAATGTCTATCTTTAACCCATGCTGTGTGTATGGAAGAATAAGCCTATGAACATGATGCACACATAGTTCCCTTGGTTCCATATCAGAATAGTCTTTAAGTATGTCTGGCTCCATCATTATTATCATGTGTCAGCTTGAAGACTTATTGGAACACAGATTGGTTCCCATGAAGTATACCCTGACTTGACCATATTAAAGATTCATATTTTTAAAAGTGGTATTTCCATTTTCTAATCAATGAACTGAACATAAAGCATATTGACTAGTGACTGAATAACTCATCTCTTTACCCCACTATGATTCACTAGAACTCCTTCAAGACTGACTTTGCTGGAGAGGAACCAGCTTCATATTGACATAAACCAATAGGAGAAGCTGATGCTGGGACTAAATGCAAAATGTTAAGTAGAAAAGCAGATGGGTAATATAGGCGAGAACAGAAATTAAATGTCACAAAGAAAAACTTTCTAAGTTTAGAAACAGAAGCATTTACATTTAATATGACTTCTGCTTCTGATTCTTAAATACTTTCCATAATCACTTGTCTCTTAATACCTGATTGCACTTGACTTTTTAGTGCACCTTAGCTGATTAGCAAACTGGCTTCATCAGGAGGAAAATGGGTGTATTTTTTAGAGGAGAGGAGTTGTACCACCCTCTGAGGAAAGAAAATATTCTTGCTATGTTAACTTTACTGATAGAATGGATGAAAAATAGTGTGGACCAAAATGGTCATATTCTCCTTAGGACTCTGTTGCCTCACTTACNAAAAAATAAAGTATGACAATTAATGGCTTGTGTCCTTATCTTCACATTCACACCTATGGGTTCTTTTCTTGTGAATTAGGCTAATCTGGGCCACTTGGGTCTCATTGTCTTCATTAGTATTCTAATGACATTAGACATTCATTTTTGGCAAATGTGCCATGAATAATCTGAACCATTCCTGCTTTCCTGACCCACAACAGGAATCACAAAATATCCAAACACAGACCAATGGGATAGGACTTCAGATCCTAGAAAAGAATTTTGGAAATAGTGAATAGGAAGACAATAGATACGAGTGACAGTGTTATATGAAGGAGAGTCAAGAGAGAGGAAAGATAACTGAAAAACAGGTTTTCTAAATGAATAATTCATTCAGCTAATAGAAAACAAATCTAGAAAATACCTCTGTTTGATAACAAATTTATGACAGATGGAGAAAAACTTGACAGAAATAACAAGTAAAAGTTAATACTCTAATTTCTTTTAATAGTAGGATAAATTTACTATTTAACATATTTCAGATGTCTTCCAAGAATATAATGCTTTGGGTTCAAGTAGCATTTTGAGAAATATTTGGAAAATATCTGAAGTATTAAGAGAAAATGAAAGCAACTATAATATCACAAGTGTACTAAGTCGCTTCAATCATGTATGACTCTTTGCGACCCTCTGGACCATAGCCCACCAGGCTCCTCTGTCCATAGGATTCTCCAGACAAGAGTCCTGGAGTGGGTTGCCATTTCCTTCTCCAGGGGATCTTCCTAACCCAGAGATAAAACCTACATCTCTTACATCTCTCACATTGACAGGCAGGTCCTTTACCACTAGTGCCACCTGTTTCTGCTCCACAAACCCCTTGGTTTTTGAGGACCTATCAGGTTTCCCCCAATGGCCCTAAACTGACAAATGCTTGTGCTTACTCTATATTTTATGGAAATGTGGACTTTTTCATCTTTGTATATTAGCTTGGAATGTATCTTAGAAAATGTGTAAACATTTCTTATTCAACAAAAAGTTGATGAGAAAGTTCACTGTTATTAATTTTTGATACATCTATGTCTATTATTCTTAGAAACTCAGGGGAAAATATTTAAATCCCCTTCACGACAAACTTTAAATGACTACTTTGGCTGTTGAGTGTGTTTGTGTGCTTTCTAGGGTAGTGAATCTCAATCCTAGTAGCACTTGGGTGGCACCTGTGGACTTTGAGATATTAATAATACCAGGGCCTGGGGCTCATCTCCAGAAAAACCTTAACTTTTAGGTTTGTTTGTTTGTTGGACTCTGGATATGAGTACTTTTAAATAGCCTCCACATTAAAATATATATATATTCTATTATGGTTGAGAAACACAGTTTTAGGAAAAAAAACATTTTCATTTAGCTTTGCAATCCTTAAAACTTTCCCAAATGTTGATGAATTTTATTTCTCTGTACTTTACATTGTCAGAGGCAAGGTAGTGTGAAGTCCCTGTATGATGAATGTCTATCTTTAACCCATGCTGTGTGTATGGAAGAATAAGCCTATGAACATGATGCACACATAGTTCCCTTGGTTCCATATCAGAATACTCTTTAAGTGTGTCTGGCTCCATCATTATTATCATGTGTCAGCTTGAAGACTTATTGGAACACAGATTGGTTCCCATGAAGTATACCCTGACTTGACCATATTAAAGATTCATATTTTTAAAAGTGGTATTTCCATTTTCTAATCAATGAACTGAACATAAAGCATATTGACTAGTGACTGAATAACTCATCTCTTTACCCCACTATGATTCACTAGAACTCCTTCAAGACTGACTTTGCTGGAGAGGAACCAGCTTCATATTGACATAAACCAATAGGAGAAGCTGATGCTGGGACTAAATGCAAAATGTTAAGTAGAAAAGCAGATGGGTAATATAGGCGAGAACAGAAATTAAATGTCACAAAGAAAAACTTTCTAAGTTTAGAAACAGAAGCATTTACATTTAATATGACTTCTGCTTCTGATTCTTAAATACTTTCCATAATCACTTGTCTCTTAATACCTGATTGCACTTGACTTTTTAGTGCACCTTAGCTGATTAGCAAACTGGCTTCATCAGGAGGAAAATGGGTGTATTTTTTAGAGGAGAGGAGTTGTACCACCCTCTGAGGAAAGAAAATATTCTTGCTATGTTAACTTTACTGATAGAATGGATGAAAAATAGTGTGGACCAAAATGGTCATATTCTCCTTAGGACTCTGTTGCCTCACTTACTGCCTTTTCTGCTTGGACTCCAAAGGTTTCTCAATGACCTTTTCAATTTGTTCTATTGGGATACTAGCCATTTATGGAAAAACACCTTGAGAGAAGCTTTTTACTGTAGCAGCAGGAATTCTAATCTCACTCAAGGGGCATGAAGTTGATGAAACTCTGCAGAGAAGGTGAGCACTAGTTCAGGAGAAGGAAAAGACGTTTCCCTGAAGAATCCCAAGCAATTTACCGATGTTTAATAAACCTATTATTGTAGTTTAAATACGTTCTGCTATGTTATTACTCTTAATCACAAATATATATTTAAAGTTTATTTAAAAAGTCACAGGGGATGCCCTGGATTAGAGCAAGTATTGAAGCTTAATAGACTGTGAGTTCCTTTATTGCACTGAAAGTATTAAAATATTACCTCTTTACATGTCTAAATATTTGCTCATAGTATGTAATCCAGACTTTGTTTTGCAAGTGTTTAGAGGCTTTGCATAGCTAGATAATTTTAGATAAATCTCAGAGGGTATATTTACATATAAGAAATGTCATCCCTAGACACACCACACACCAAACACACCCACACATACCATTGTGCATTCTTCAGCATCCTCCAAAACTCAAGAGAGTTTTTGTCATTGTGTTCTCCATGGTTTAGCAATAAAGTGATCTCTTCTGCAATAGATGGAGGAATAACCTGACAGAGGGGATGAGTTAGCTATTGTTCAGCCACCAAGTTGTGTCCAGCACTTTCGAAACCAATGGATTGCAGGACACCAGTCTTGCTTGTCCTTCATTATCTCCCAGAGTTTGCTCAAACTCCAATCCATTGAGTCAGTGATGCCATCCAACCACCTTTTCCTCTGCTGTCCCCTTCTCCTTTTGCCCTCAGTAGTTCCCAGCATCAGAGTCTTTTCCAGTGAGTCAGCTCTTCACATCAGATGGTCGAGTATTATAACTTCAGCTTCAACATCATCCTTCCAGTGAATATTCAGGGTTGATTTCCTTTGGGATTGACTGGTTTAATCTCCTTTCTCTCCTAGGGACTCTCAAAAGTCCTCTCCAGCTTCTAGCACCACAGCTCGAAAGCGTCAGTTATTTGGCTGCCAGTCTTTTTTATAGTCTAATTCTCATATCCACACATGACTACTGGAAACACTGTAGATTTGACTATATGGACCTTTGTCTCTGACTTTTAATATGCTGTCTAGATTTGTCATACCTGTTTTTCCAAGGAGCAGGCGTCTTTTAATTTCATGGCTGCAGTCACCATCAAAAATGATTTTGGAGCCCAAGAAAATAAAGTCTGTCAATGTTTCCAGTTTTTCAACACCAAAGCCTCCAGAGCCTTTGACTGTGTGGATCACAGTAAACTGAAAAATTCTGAAAGAGATGGGAATACCAGACCACCTGACCTGCCTCCTGAGAAATCTGTATGCAGGTCAGGAAGCAATAGAACTGAACATGGAACAACAGACTGGATCTAAATAGGAAAAGGAGTACATCAAGGCTGTATATTGTCACCCTGCTTATTTAACTTATATGCAGAGTACATCATGAGAAACGATGGGCTGGATGAAGCACAAGCTGGAATGAAGATTGCCGGGAGGTTTATCAATAACCTCAGATATGCAGATGACACCACCCTTATGGCAGAAAGTGAAGAGGAACTAAAAAGCCTCTTGATGAAAGTGAAAGAGGAGAGCGAAAATTTGGCTTAAAGCTCAACATTCAGAAAACGAAGATCATGGCATCCAGTCCCATCACTTCATGGCAAATAGATGGGGATACAGTGGAAACAGTGGCAGACTTTATTTTGGGGGGCTCCAAAGTCACTGCAGATGGTGATTGCAGCCATGAAATTAAAAGATGCTTACTCCTGTAAGGAAAGTTATGACCAACCTAGCTGCTGCTGCTACTAAGGCGCTTCAGTCATGTCCAACTCTGTGTGACCCCATAGACAGCAGGGATTCTCCAGGCAAGAACACTGGAGTGGGTTGCCATTTCCTTCTCCGATGCGTGCAAGTGAAAAGTGAAAGTGAAGTCGCTCGGTCGTGTCCAACTCTTCGCGACCCCATGGACTGCAGTCCACCAACCTAGAGAGCGTATTAAAAAGCAGAGACATTACTTTGCCATCAAAGTTCTGTCTAGTCAAGGCCATGGTTTTTCCAGTAGTCACGTATGGATGTGAGGGTTTCACTCTAAAGAAAGCTGAGCACCGAAGAATTGATTCTTTTGAATGTGGTGTTGGAAAAGACTCTTGAGAGTCCCTTGGCCTGCAAGGAGTTGCAACCATTCCATCCTAAAGGAGATCAGTCCTGAGTGTTCATTAGAAAGACTGATGTTGAAGTTGAAACTCCAATACTTTGGCCACCTGATGCAAAACCTGACTCATTTGAAAAGATCCTGATGCTGGGAAAGATTGAAGGTGGGTGGAGAAGGGGATAACAGAGGATGAGATGGTTGGATGGCATTGCCAACTCAATGGACATGGGTTTGGGTAAACTCTGGGAGTTGGTGATGGACAGGGAGGCCTGGAATGCTGCAGTCCATGAGATCACAAAGAGTAGGACACAACTGAGTGACTGAACTGAGGTGAACTGATTTGCCATGAAGTGATGGGGCCAGATGCCATGATCGTAGTTTTTTTGAATGTTAAGCCAGCTTTTTCACTCTCTTTTTTCAGTTCAGTTTATTTTAGTTCAGGTGCTCAGTCTTAACTGACTCTTTGCAACCCCATGGACTGCCTCCCTGTCCAACATCAACTCCTGGAGCTTGCTCAAACTCATGTCCATTAAGTCAGTGATGCCATCCAGCCATCTCAACCTCTGCCGTCCCTTTCTCCTCCCACCTTCAATCTTTCCCAGCATCAGGGTCTTTTCCAGTGAGTCAATTCTTTGTATCAGGTGGCCAAAGTACTGGAGTTTCAGCTTCAGCATCAGTCCTTCTAGTGTATATTCGGGACTGATTTCCTTCAGGACTGACTGGTTTGATCTCCTTGCAGTCAAAGGGATGCTCAAGAATCTTCTGCAACACCACAGTTCAAAAGCATCAATTCTTCAGCACTCAGCTTTCTATATAGTCCAGCTCTCACATCCATACATGACTACTGGAAATACCATAGCTTTGACTAGATGGACCTTTGTTGGCAAAGTAATATCTCTGCTTTTTTTATGCTGTCCAGGTTGGTCATAGCTTTTCTTCCAAGGATCAAGCATCTTTTAATTTCATGGCTGCAGTCACCATCTGCAGTGATTTTGGAGCCCAAAAAAGTAGAGTCTGTCATTGTTTCCATTATTTCCCCATCTGTTTGCCATGAAGTGATGAAACCAGATACCATGATCTTAGTTTTCTGAATGTGGAGTTTTATGTCAACACTTTAACTCTCGTCTTTCACTTTTATCAAGAGGCTCTTTAGTTCTTCTTTGCTTTCCACAACTAGAAAAGATCAGTTTTCATTCCAATCCCAAAGAAAGGCAATTGGAAAGACTTCTCAAACTACTGCACTTTTGCACTCATCTCACATGCTAGTAAAGTAATGCTCAAAATTCTCTAAGCCAAGGTTCAACAATACGTGAACCTTAAACTTCTAGATGTTCAAGCTGGATTTAGAAAAAGCAGAGGAACCAGAGATCAAATTGCCAACATCCACTAGATCATTGTAAAAGCAAGAGAGTTCCAGAAAACATCTACTTGTGCTTTATTGACTACGCCAAAGCCTTTGACTGTGTGGATCACAAGCTGTGAATAACTCTTAAAGAGATGCACTATCAGACCACCTGATGTGCGTCCTGAGCAATCTGTATGCAAGTTAAGAAGCAACAGTTAGAGCCTGACATGGAACAAGATATTGGTTCTGAATCGGGGAAGGAGTACATCAAGGCTGTATATTATCACTCTGCTTATTTAACATATGCAGAGTACCTCATGTGAAGTGCCGATCTGGGTGTAGTACAAGCTGAAGTTCAGATTGCCGGGGCAAATCTCATTAACCTCAGATATGCAGTTGACTCTCCTCTGTAACCCTCATCAAAAGGCTCTTAGTTCTTCTTCACCTTCTGTTGTTAGAGTGGTTTCATGAGCGTATCTCGGGTTCTTGATATTTCTCCCAGCAATCTTGATTCCAGCTTGTGATTCATCCAGCCTGGCATTTTGCATGATGTATTTTGCATATGGGGCTTTACAGATGCTGATAGCGGTAAAGAACCCACCTGCCAGTGCAGGAGACACAAGAAATGAGTCGATTCCTGGGGCAGGAAGATGCCCTGGAGGAGATGGCAATCTACTCAAGTATTCTTGCCTGGAGAACCCCATGGACAGAGGAGTCTGTTGGACTACTGTCCATAGGACCTAGCATTCCAGGTTTCTGTGCAATATTGTTTTTTACAGCATCAGACTTCACTTTCACCACCAAATACATCTACACTGAGCATCATTTCTGCTTTGGCCGAGCCTCTTTGTTCTTTCTGGATCTATTTATGTGTTCTTCTGATGTCTTGTCTTTTTGCTTTTTCATATTGTTCATGGGTTTCTTGAGGCAAGGATACTGGAGTGCTTTGCTATTCCCTTAGTGTACCAGGTATATTATGACAAAAAAAGGTAGGCAACCTTAAATTTCAGTTTAGAGTCAATTTGTAAGTACTCATCATTGCTTTCTAACAATGAAGTGTCACACTGTCATGCATGGTGGGCCCTGTAACATTTCTCTGTCTAAAGATCTGTTTTCTCTTTCTTATAGAATAATCACAAATTGCTTCATCAAAAATTCCATTATCCATGTGCATCTAGCTTAGATCTTATTGTACTGTAAACTTAGTTGCCTTTCCTATTTTTATTAGTAATGCCTTGAGTTTCACAAAACCTAATTTGATTTAATTTCCAGTTCCCCATTTATATTATGTGTTACCTGATACATTGTGGGTAAGTACAATATAGGCTTACTAATGTGAAAGCTGATTATTCTCTCTTCAAATTTTCAAGGAAAAGAAAATGTGGATGACTTTTATAGAGAATTAATTTATCCAAGAATATATGTAAGTTATAGGCCAGATATTTGATTATAAATTCTCTCTTTTGCCTGTCTTCATTATATATAATCTCTGGGGTACTTTTATAAAAAATTATTTATTTTTTAATTGAAGGATAATTGCACATCAACATGAATCAGCCATAGGTACACCCATGCCCAACCAAAACAAAGTATCCCATGCTCAACCAGCCAAGAGATGGACATGAAACCTAAGTACAGGCTTTTCTCCTGAGAAATTGAATCTTGAATCATTCATGGAAGGATGGACTAAGATGATTATCCAATTGTTTCTGCCCTCTAGATTCCTCAAGCTTCTCTTTTGTCTGCCCTTTTGGAAGTCTTCATGTTTTTTCCTTTTTAAAAAATGTTATTGATTTACTGGGTTTCACTGGGTCTCAGTTGTGGTATTTGAGATCTTTGCGCAGGATCTTTCGGTGCAGTGCATGGCCTGTCTAGTGGTGTTGCCCAGGTTCTGAATGTAGGCTCAGTAGTTGCAGTATGCAGACTTACTTGCTCCACAGCATGTGGGATCTTAGTTAACCAACCAGGGATCAAACCCATGTCCCCTGTATTGTAAGGCAGATTCTTAACTGACCACCAGGGAAATGTCAGTTGACTTACCCAGCATAGTGGCTTTCTGTTCATAGTTTCCCAACAACCCTTTCCAAATGTAGTTACAGTACATAAATAAAAACCATGATAAAGAAAAATATCACTGTATTCTTAATTCTTTTGCCTCAAAACAGAGAAAAAAATATTAAATGAATCTAGTTGGATTACTTTTGCAAGACCACACAAAGCTTTTTAATTCTGAAAGGTGACCTATTTCTGAAAAAATAATCTTTTTGTTTAGCTGATCTGTCAATCTGGCTGACCTGATGCTGATGATTTTTTAGTTCAGTTGATGTTGACTTTAGTTTCCTCAAAAATTACTATATGGGCTACTGAATTGTATTGTTGCTAATCAAGGGCAAGACTGTTTTTGAACAACTGTCTCGTATGTGGTCAGCTTGGTGGGTCATTTAAAAAGAGGCAACTGCTAAGAGTAAAATCAGACTAAAATTTGTCATAAGAAGGCCAAGCAAAGTGGAATATGACTACAATAATTTATATGACTTGTTTTGCAATATGGGATTTGTACTTTGTTTTCTCTGTCTTAATGGGCCATGAGGGATAAAAGTCAAGGGTTATATTAATTTATAATCAAAAGAAACTTTCACTTTCATGTTAGTAGAGTTGGCTACTACCATATGTTCTAATTTCCTCTGAAGGAACACATTGCCTGCTGCGCTGAGTCTCATTTCTCCATTTTGGTAGGTGGGTAGTCTCATGTATATAGTTACCTCCAGTAACATGAATTAGCCTGAAGAGAATGTTGGCTGGTTTTGCAACACTTTTCAATATTGCCTGTGAAGCCTGTGACATTTAATTTACATTCCTCTCCAAGTAGGCTAAATTGTAGTTATTATACAACTGAGTTCCACCTGTCCTAAACTTCTCTGATATTCTTGTGGCTTCCTTGGCTGCCTGAGGCTGGAATATGCCAAATTCATTTTGTTTCTAGGAAGTGCCCCAGCCTCTTTCTCTCTCACTCTTCTTTGGAGTTGTTTTTCTAGACTAGTTGGTAAGTTTGTTTTGTTTGCCCTAGAGCAAACACATGATATAATGCATTACTTATCAACCCAATTATACAGTGCTTAAAGCCTTCAGAAGAAAGAGCTCTAAAATATAGATGAGGACTATAGTTAGGCCATTTAAAAGGTCCATTTTCCTAAATGTGAGCCATTATTTAGTCAATTTGTTAAAGCATAAATTCCATTATATTGTTGAAGGATTGTTAGTGATAATTTGGCTTTCTCGCATCTGCCCAAAGAAAGATATATGAAGAAATTTAAAATGTCTGTGATACTTTTTAAAAGAACTGTAAATGGGAAAAGCTTATAAATTTACTGAAATATAAGGTCATTTTCAGATTGTTGTAACTCCATGTCATTTTTAAATTTCCATCTGTCATGAAATGTCTTTTAGATTGAATGTGGGAGATACTTACGGCTTAAAGCCATATAGTAGCAAAGTCTTCAATATTCTTTTTGAGTACTGGTTAAAACAGCAGTGGAATTAATGAGGTACTCATAAATTAAATGTACATTGCATCCTGTATGATTTTTGTGGATTGAAATATGAGACAGTTGTATAAAGAGCTAATTATCTGCTGAATTTAATCCATCTGTATTTGAATGCTTTAATTCAGAATCCAAATGTTTTTGCCAAGAGAGTAAAGGATATTTCTAAAATCAGTCAATTACTTGTATTTACAGAGGACATCTGCCTGTTTATAATTTTAATAGAGTAACTTCCTCAAATATATTTTTAAGGATCTGTTGAAGGTTTCATTCCTGATTGTCCTTTTCTTTAACTGAAGAAATATTTCCAGATTTTTATATTTAATATATTGAATAGAGATTTACTGAAGAAACACAATTGCTCCATAAAATACGCAGGAATTATAGAGTTAAATTTCCTCATCTGAAACAGAAAGTAAGTAGGTAAAGATAGATGGATGATAGTTGGAAATATAGATGATAGGTAGAGTAGAAAGATAGAAAAAAAAACATACAATTTGAAACGTTTGCCTCACTTATTATTCTATTTTAAAAAAAGAGGTGTGTCTGTGTAAATTCTGAAAGTACGATGAGAAAGTAGCATTTCTGCTTACCTAGATTCTCTTTGTTTTCTCTTCTTTTAAGAGAACAAATAAAACCACTCAGTGCATAATGTACCAACGTCTGATGCCTGAATCCTTCAGGAATTTTGAAGACAAAGCAAACAGCAAAGGGATGATTACCTTAGTCGAGCTAGAATATTTAGATATGTGAAGATTCAGTGCTGCTCATGGAAATGCCATGCTTTGTATTTTTCAACACAGAGGAAAAGGTAAGCTAGTCTCCATGTGTCTCCATCTGGTGTTTTTTGTGCCTAATTATCCACTAACATTTTTTTTTTCTCTCTCCTAGATCTTAAACCTCTCCTTCTTCCAACTTCTTCTTTAAAGAAAAATTTAAAAATCCTCAAATAACTGTCAACTTGAACAAATATGTATTCATATTTAATTTTCCCAATCTAATACCGCCCCTTCCCCCCATCAAGCCACCAAAATCTCATTCTTCCCGTTTAGGGTCAAACTACTTGAAAGAATGTCTTTGCTTCTTCTCTTATTCACCAAACATTCAACACATGATAATTTGTCTTCTGTACTCACCACTCCGTTAAAACTGGTCTCATCCAAGATATGAACCATTCTCTAGGTGTTAAATGTAATGACCACTATTCAAGCCTTAACTTATTTAACTTCTCTACACTGATTGTCCCTGTTAAGAACAACTACTTTTTCCTAGAAACACGTTCTCTTGACCCCGGTGATGCTAGATTCCTTTTTCTTCAATCTCCTTCTGTGGATTATTCTTTCCTTCTCAGTGCCTTTTGATCGTGTTTGTCTGCAATCTTGAGACTCCACACTCTACATTTCTCCAGTCTCTACAGTCTCTAGGAAAACTCCTTTACTCTCATGGCCTCAAATTCCAAAGATTTGCTGATGATTCACACTCTGCATCTCTGGAACTCTGAAGCTAAATATCCAGTATTTACTCTTGGATATCTTTATCATTATTCCTTCCCTGCTTTGGGGACCCCNGAGATCAACCCTGGGATTTCTTTGGAAGTATTGATGCTAAAGCTGAAACTCCAGTACTTTGGCCACCTCATGCGAGGAGTTGACTCATTGGAAAAGACTCTGATGCTGGGAGGGATTGGGGGCAGGAAGAGAAGGGGACGACTGAGGATGAAATGGCTGGATGGGATCACGGACTCGATGGACATGAATCTGAGTGAAATCCGGGAGATGGTGATGGACAGGGAGGCCTGGCGTGCTGCGATTCATGTGATTGCAGAGTCAGACACAACTCAGCAACTGAACTGAGTCACTGAAAAACTCTAGGTTGTCTATTAGTATCTGGATTTGGGGGCTTGTGTGATACCAAAAGCCATTTCTCTTGTCTTTTGTTTTCCTTTTATGTTGGCTTCTCAGAGAGACAAATCATTCTCCAATAGAGTTCCTTTTCTTCATGGCAACAAATGTCTTGAACTTCATTAGTATGAGTTGGATTGTTTCTATGCCTGAACTAGCCATTTATAGTAGGGGATCATTATCATCATTTATAAGCCTTGGTCACATATTATCTCCTTGAACAAGAGGTAGTCAGATAAAGTAAGTTACATTAACTGAGAGTGGGGGAGAAGGTTCTCAAATAAAACTCATTCTGTTACCGGTAGCGGTGGGAGTGGATTCTGATGGACAAAATTGGTAAATCAGTTACTTGAAGTTGATAGCTTCAGCCATGCTCTTGATTATAATGTCTTATGGGAGAATTTTAAAATTTCCTAAAGTGGGTGCTCATGGTTTTATAAACAAAGAAAATATAAACTGTCGGGTTTTTAATGGTTTTATCATTGTGTATAATTTTATGTTACCATCCCTGTAAACTCATAGTTTTAATAAGGACTTGGCATCTATGATTTTCACCTGAATATTTGAATAAACTAAATACTGTTAATTAAAAGTTTTAAAAAATAGAATCACTTTTCCAATTTTCCATGGCCCCAATACACCTTTAATTCTCCCTTCTCGCAGTATTTTTCAACAGAGCAGTCACATATCTTTAAAAATAATTACTGCATTTGCAAAATTACATGCTGAAAGCATAGTTGTACCTGCAGGTCCGCTGTGTAGTCAGTTCTAAAAGTTACAAAGCACATTAAGTGAATTTCCCTCCTGGATGTAGAGTGTCTACATATGTAGCTTAGGAAATGCAAAGCCAGCTACAAAGTCTTTATCCCACCTCAGGCAAAAGCAATTAGCATGCTAAGAAGCACATGTCCTTCTAGGTCATTTTAGTTGGGAAGCTGTCTTTTTAAAGATAAACTGAGCTTTCTTGTGAAAAGAAACAGCAGCATTCATTTTAGTTTCTGATATAAACACACACACACACACACAGGCAAACTTGGAAGTTAGAAAAGCAACACATAACATTTCTGAATCCCCAGATTATCATTTGTTAGCTATTCCCTTCTCCAGGGTATCTTCCTGATGCGGAGATCACACCCTGGGCAGTCCTGCATTGCAGACAGATTCTTTACCATCTGAGCCACAGGAAAGCCTATCTTTTTCCAGCTAATTGCAAATCAATATTCGCCTTAGGAAATGTAATTGTGAAACACACTTCAGAAGTATAAAGTACTTAGACTATGACTTTGTAGGATATTTAGGCTAAAAGAACATGCAAATCTCATTCCAGCTTTTGAAAACATGTTGTTTAGAAAAGGAGTAGCACCTTTACAATTTTCAAGGAGAGTCAAGCCCAGACTGTTTTGTTGCTATGGACTTACAACAAGCACACAGAAAAAAATAATGGAGGAAGGAAGAGCACCTTGGCACGTTAACTTTTTTTTTCTTTTTTTATTAATCTCAAACTTCCCAGGTAGCCTGGATTGTTTCATGGAGAACTGGATGCTGAGCTCAGAGTTGTTCAGAGAATCAACCCAAGTGTCAATGATCTGTTTCTTCCTAGGCACCAGAGTATCAATCTTACTAGGTAGTGTGCCATCTTAGGGAGCATGGGCTTTCCTCATATTCAGTGTTCACAGAGTAACTTTGGCTTAGGCACTATTCACTGGTCCCGCCAAAGAAAACCAGGAAATGTTTTTTGATGTTGTACATATGAAATGAGCAGTCCTGTCCTAGAGGAGCCACTTTGAACTGCTTTCTTGAAAGAAGCGTACTGTGCAAGATTGTAAGCTCTGAACTTTCCTCAAAATTAATCAACATTTTCCCCAAAATTCCAACTTATATTTTGGAGTTTCAACATATCAGTCAGGGTAGACTAGCTTATGTTGTGGTAACTGATAGTCAAAGTTGCTCAGTCCTGTCTGATTCTTTGCGATCCTATTGACTGTAACCTGTCAGGCTTCTCTGTCGAGTGAGTTCTCCAGGCAAGAATAATGGAGTGCGTAGCCATTCCCTTCTCCAGAGAATCTTCCCAACCCATGGTCCCCTGACTTAGTGGTTTTGTCACATTCAAACTTAAATTGAAGAAAGTAGAGAAAACCACTAGAGCATTCAGATATGACTTAAATCAAATCCCTCACAGTGAAAGTGAGAAATAGATTCAAGGGATTATGTGAAAGAGTGCCTGAAGAACTATGACTGGAAGTTCCTGACGTTGTACAGGAGGCAGTGACCAAGAACATTGCCTAGAAAAAGAAATGCAAAAAGGCAAAATGGTTGTCTGATGAGGTCTTACAAATAGCTGAGAAAAGAAGAGACGCTAAAGGCAAAGGAAAAAAAGAAAGATATATCCATTTGAATGCAGAGTTCCAAAGAATAGCAAGGAGAGATAATAAAGCCTTCCTCAACGATCAATGCAAAGAAATAAAGGAAAACAAGAGAATGGGAAAGACTAGAGATCTCTTCAAGAAAAACCGAGACACCAAGGGGACATTTTATGTTGATGATCACAACAGAGGACAGAAGTGTTATGGACCTAACAGAAGCAGAGATGTTAAGAAGTGGTAGCAAGAATACACAAAAGAACTATGCAAAAAAGATCTTCATGACCCAGATAACTACAATGGTGTGCTCACTCACCTAGAGCCAGACATCCCGGAATGCGAAGTCAAGTGAGCCTTAGGAAGCATCACCGTGAACAAAGCTAGTGGAGGTGATGGAATTCCAGTTGAGCTATTTCAAATCCTAAAAGATGCTGTGAAAGTGTTGCACTCAATATGCCAGCAAACTTGGAAAACTCAGCAGTGGCCACAGGACTGGAAGAAGTCAGTTTTCATTCCAATCCCAAAGAAAGGCAATGCCAAAGAATGCTCAAACTGCCCCACAATTGAATTCATCTTACACACCAGCAAAGTAATGCTCAAAATTCTCCAAGCCAAACTTCAAAGATACGTTAACCATGAACTTCCAGATGTTCAAGTTGGAGTTAGAAAAGGCAGAGGAACCAGAGATCAAATTTCAGATATCTGCTGGATCATTGAAAAAGCAAGAGAGTTCCAGAAAAACATCTACTTCTCCCTTCTTGACTACTCCAAAGCCTTTGAATCTGTGGATCACAACAAATTGTGGAAAATTCTTCAAGAGATGAAAATACTAGAACACCTGACCTACCTCCTAAGAAATCTGTATGCAGGTCAAGAAGCAACAGTTAGAACTGGATATGGGACAACAGACTGGTTCCAGATAGGGAAAGGAGTACTTCAAGGCTGTATATTGTCACCTGCTTATTTAACTTCTATGCAGAGTACATGTGAAATGCCAGACTAGATGAAGCACAAGCTGGAATCAAGATTGCCGGGAGAAGTATCAATAACCTCAGATATTCAGATGATACCACCCTTATGGCAGAAAGTGAAGAGGAACTAAAGAGCCTCTTGATGAAAGTGAAAGACAAGAGTGAAAAAGTTGGCTTAAAATTCAACATTCAGAAAACTAAGATCATGGCATCCAGTCCCATCACTTCATGGCAAATAGATGGAGAAACAAAGGAAACAGTGACAGATTTCATTTTCCTGGGCTCCAAAATCACTGCAGATGGTGACTGCAGCCATGAAGTTAAAAGACACTTGCTCCTTGGAAGAAAAGCTATAACCAACCTGGGCAGTATATTAAAAAGCAGAGGCATTACTTTGCCAACAAAGGTCCATCTAGTCAAAGCTATGATTTTTCCAGTAGTCATGTATAGACGTGAGTTTTGGACTATAAAGAAAGCTAAGCACCAAAGAATTGATGCTTTTGAACTATAGTGTTGGAGAGGACTCTTGAGAGTCCCTTTGACTGCAAGTAGATCCAGCCAGTCAGTCTTAAAGGAAATCAGTTTTGAATCTTCATTGGAAGAACTGATGCTGATGTTGAAACTCCAGTACTTTGGCTACCTGATGTGAAGAACCGACTCATTGGAAGAGACCCTGATGCTGGGAAAGATTGAAGGTGGGAGGAGAAGGAGACGATAGAGGATGAGATGGTTGAATGGCATCACCGACTCAATAGACATGAGTTTGAGTAAGCTCAGAGAATTGGTGATAGACAGGGAAGCCTGCTGTTCATGGTATCACAAAGAGTCAGACATGGCTGAGCGACTGAAATGAACTGAACTGATAATAAAGATTTATTTTTTGGTCATTTAATCTGCAGCAAATCAATGACTCCAGGGCAGTTGAATGCACATGAAACTCAGCAACCCCGTAAGAGTCAATCTTGTGACATCACCATCTCAAGAGCTAGCTTCCAGGGGAAGAAAGAGCTAAGCAAATTCACATCCATCCTAAATATTTGCAGCAGTACCCATCAATTCCATACAAAGTCCATGGTCCAGAACTAGTCACACCTTGCTTCCTATAGGCACACTGGGATTTGGGAGAGGCGTATCCAGTAAATATACAATTTCTCTGTCATTCTCTGTTTCTTGTCACTGTAATGGGTGTGCACACCATGCTGCATAGGATTATTACAAATTAGTACTATGTAGTAATCTAGGACCACTATATAACAAATGGAATTGTAGATCTACTGTGCTTAGCACATTTGCTATAGAGCAAGTACTAGAGAAATAATTACTCTCATTGTTACTTTCAGAAAAGTAACTATTGGTATAGTCATTACTTATAGTCTTATAGATTATTCATAGTACTAAATGTACTTTAGTACATTTTAACTTTTAAGATCACTTCAAAACATTTTCATGAACTTCAGATGTTTTTTTTTCCTCTGTCTTTTTAAATTCTTGGTCACATAATTTTAACCCTATTAAGAGATTTGACATCAGTTCGAAATACTTCAACACTGGATCGAATCATAATAACTGAGAACATTTTTTTCCAAGTTTGAACTTCATTTAAGCCTGCAGGTACACACATAATAGGTTTGGCTCTCATTGGGGATCAGAATACATTTAGTCAAAACTTCATTCTCTTTCCACAGATTAAGAAGTCATATTCAGATTCTCTAAGACAATATGTTTACTTTGTGCATATAACTGTACTATGAAAGCTAAGGATAACTCACATATATCAGTGACTTTCAAATCTCAAAATATTGATGAATACATAGGACAAATTATATATAATCATATATGGGTTAAGCTGTAAGTATCAGCAAGAAAATATAATACCCAGTCAGGCAACTGGGGAAGGTGACCTGGGAGAGGAAGTTTTTGAGATTGTCATTGAATATGTAGTATTTTAGAATGTGGAGATAAGGAAAAAGAGAAAATAGGCAAAAAGAAAAATACAGGCAAGAATATAGCAAGTCCTAATCTTTTAGTAAAGAATGTTGTAAAGGGCACTTTAAAGATCAAGCTCATGTACTAGGGACCTTGAAGGTTAATAATCATAAAACTTCTTAACCTACTCAATAAAAATATTTTTCAATTAACTTTCAGTGCATTCCAAACCTGATAAAATAGATGAAACAATGTTCCCCAATATAGATTGCAACAGCTGATATGTACACAAGCTAATGCAGCAGATTTCCATTTTCCATTCTTAGTCTTTTAGAAACTTTGAAGGAGTGAGAAAAAGTCATATAGAGAGTAAGTTTTTGAAAATTGTCGAAGTTTTCCAAGTAGAAGTTGAAAAATATTTTAGAAAACTTAATGAAAGTCTTGATTCTTTTTCATGTGTAATAAAGTTTTCAGAAAGTTTGTTTTGCTTGTTGGATCTGTCAGAGAGAAGGATTATGTGGTTAGTATATTCAGCTTTTATATTTGAAAAAGTGAAAGGATTAAATAGAGCAGGACAGTAGTTTGAAATTATATTGGAATGATGTGTTTAATGTTCATTGTGAAAAGCACTATCATGATCTTTGTTAGATCTATCTTTGTTAGAACTGGAGAAATGAGGCCACACAATGGATGCTATTCAAAATAGATATTTAATTATAAATATATTCTCCTTTGTTATTAATCCATTTTGGAAAAATCAGTTATAGATTCATTAATAATTACCATTTTTTAAAGTTCTGGTTGAATATTTTTTTAATTAATTGCTGATTATTCACAGCAGTGTCCTGAAACAAATCATAAAGTGTGTATTTTTAAATAAAGCGATAACACAGGATATAAAAAAGTCTTGTTAAGCTTGCATATGCCAAAAAATAGGCAACTTGGGATAAATATTGTTCTTTAATCTGTTTGTACATGTTTATAGGTGCCTGGAATGAGTAAGTGCTCAGATAAAAAACATTATGTATAAATGTGTCAGGCTTTATACACTGATATGATGCTGTAGGAATGTAAGCAAATAAGATTATTTTTCTTTCATTTTTTTGAAGAGGATTATTTTCTGCTATTCATTTGGCAAAATCTACAATAAAATTATATTTTTTGTCTTCATTTCAGTACAAAACTAGAAATGGTGATTGCTTCAGAGCCACTTAAAGGCGTCTTCCTCAGAAGCATCATGCTCTTCCCATTTTGCAGAATTATGTCCATGAAATGCAATGATTCTCAGCATTCTTGAATATGTAACAGAATTGCTACTATTTTAAGCTAAGCAACATCAGATTCACTTGTTGCTCACTGTAAATGCAAACCTAAAGGTGTGGTTGAGAGAAATCAAGCAGCATGCTATATGTTATTAGGTAATATTATGGAGTGAGGTTTTATAATTTATTTTATGTCCATGATAATTTTTAAAAACTTTAAAAACCAAATATATGATGTACTAATAATCTGAGATTTTTTTATTAATAATTGTCAACCTTAGGTCAATGCAAGCATTTTTGTTTTTGTTTTCTATGAAAGTGACTGTGTAATGGGAAGTTCACTTCAGTTCAGTTCAGTCACTCAGTCGTATCCGACTCTTTGCTACCCCATGAATCGCAGCATGCCAGGCCTCCCTGTCCATCACCAACTCCCAGAGTTCACTTGGACTCACGTTCATCTAGTCAGTGATGCCATCCAGCCATCTCACCCTCTGTCGTCCCCTTCTCCTCCTGCCCCCAATCCCTCCCAGCATCAGAGTCTTTTCCAATGAGTCAACTC
>SJYX01006945.1:220203-304230 GCA_006410675.1 Oreotragus oreotragus
GGTACTCAGGGGAGTTGGCGGCTAGGACAGCAGGAAATATAGTGCTCTAGAAGGCTATGGCAACCAGTATTGGCCAATATGCTCCAGTATTCTTGCCTGGAGAAACCCCCTGACAGAGAATCCCGGCAGGCCACAGTCTACAGGGTTGCAAAGAGTTGAACACGACTGAAGCGACTTTGCCTGCATAGATCCAAGACTTTTTTCTTTTTGCCTTGGGCAGCTCTGCCGCAGTGAGGGTTGAGCGTGAAGGTGGCACTGCTGCTTGGATTGTGGGGACCCTGTTGGCACTAAGTGTGCAGGGGCATGGACTGCCTCCGCTGTAGGAATTAAGGCACAACAGAGTCTCTCTTTGAGCCTCTGGTAGCTGGCTATCAGAAGGCCCCTTTGGCTAGTCTTTCTCCATAGCTCCCCCATTCAGACACTTGGAGGGCTCCCTTGCCTGGGGTCCTTCTCTGTTGTTTGGATTATCAGGCAGATAGAGGGGCCACCCAGGCTGGGGTCCTACTCCATAGATCAGTGCATCAGGCACTTAAAGGGGCACCCTGGGTGAGGTCCTACTGTGTAGTTTGGCACATCAGTCACTTAAGGGAGCACCCTGGGTGGGGTCCTACTCTGTAGTTCTGTGTGTCAGGCACTTGACAGGCCAGCCTCTCTATTGTTCAGCTGCTAATGTGGGTGTGTGGGGAGAGAGAAGCTATGATGTGGCTCCATCCCCTATACTGACTCAGCAGTATTGCCTTGCTTCCTTGGCTTCCTGGCTTTCCTCCACAGGCCTTTCCCACCACAGTCTCCTCCCTCACATCCCCTAGGTCCATCTCTCCACAGTCAACCACAGCCCTCACCGTGAGATTGCTCCACAATGCCTAAGCTCCAGCTCCCAGCCTCTCTCTGTGCCTTCTCAGGGACCTGCATCCTTGTCTTGGGTATGGATGGCTGCAGCAAGGACTGTNTCCCCTAGGTCCATCTCTCCACAGTCAACAACAGCCCTCACCGTGAGATTGCTCCACAATGCCTAAGCTCCAGCTCCCAGCCTCTCTCTGTGCCTTCTCAGGGACCTGCATCCTTGTCTTGGGTATGGATGGCTGCAGCCAGGACTGTCTGATTCTCATTCCATTTAGGCTGCCACGGATCAGCTGTTTCACTCTCAGCCATAAGTGTTTCTCCTCTGACTCAGACAGTTGCTCCGCTGTGAGTACTGAACCCCCTGCCTCAGTTCCCCTACCCTCTGAGGGCAGGGCCAGTCCTAGTAACACTCCTTTTTCCCCCCTTGTTCCTTCATCCTACTGAGTTTTGCATGGTTCTAAATATTCTTTTCCCTTGGTCAGGTACTTCTGTCCTCTCTCTGCTGGTGTTCTGATGGTATGCGCTTCTGAAGGTGTCTGACAGTATATTCCTGATGTATCCATGGAGAGAGATGTACTCTATATCCACCTACACCTCTGCCATCTTGTTCTTTTACTCAAAGACTTTTGCCCTGAAACAAAGAAATGAAAAAGAATTTTTAAAGCATTGCCTTCTCTGAACATTGTGGTAGTAAAAAATTTTCAGAGCACCATGGATTGCTATTTAAAAAAATGAAAACTAAATTTTCTTTGTAACTATGCATGTTGACAAATGTTAACTAGACTTATTGTTTTGATTATTTTGTAATTATACAAATATCAAATCATCCCATTGTACAGGTCTAGCAAACATAAGATTATCTGTGAGTTATTCCTCAATAAAATAAAAAGTATAAAAAATTTCAGATTAAACCAAAAGTGATGGTTTGGAAACTCTTAGGTTAAGAGCCTGAAATATCTTCTTCTTCCTTTTTTGATTTCTTCCTTGATTTTTAAAATCTTTCAAAAATTTTTCTCAAGAGGGAATAGAAGATATTTTAGAAACAGTCATCAGAACATTGTTTAAATTTAATTTTGCTGTTATTTTTAAGTTATATAGTCACTTTTGATTTCATGGGTTTATTGCTATTGGGTTTTTTAAACTTTCAAATGTCATCTTATGCTTGGATCAGTGCAGCTGAAGAACGTTGTAAAATACACAAATACCCAATATGTAGTTACTGCCTTTCTAACTTTTCATTCTTCAACAAACTTTTCTATTTATTACCCTCCAGCTATAATGCTCACTCTTGTCAGATTTTATTCCTTTCTGCCTATCTCCATTTTCGGTACATTTCTGTTCTCATTCAATATTGGTTATGCTGCACTACAGCACATTTATGAGATCTGGTTTTTGGGTCTCTAGCGATGCAAATGCTTTCTCATGTGCCATGGGGCAGAGGCATTCATTTGGTTTTACTCAGAGAGGGCAATGGTATATCAAAGTCTCTGAACCTTTACTCCAAGGCTTCTTTGAGGAACTGACATTTACATGGGGGAATTAATGAAGCTGTTCCTGCAAAAGAATGAGAAAGAATAAGGGAGAGATCGGAGTACCAGGAAGTGAGAAAATGCATCTACAAAGATTCAGGGAATTCAGTTCAGTTCAGTCACTTAGTCATGTCCAACTCTTTGCGACCCCATGGACTGCAACACACCAGGCCTCCCTGTCCATCACCGACTCCCAGAGTTTACTCAACTCATGTACATTGAGTCAGTGATACCATCCAACCATCTCATTCTCTGTTGTCCCCTTCTTCTGCCTTAAATCTTTCCCAGCATAGGGACTTTTCTAATGATTCAGCTCTTCACATCTATTGGCCAAAGTATTGGAGCTTCAGCTTCAGCATCAGTCCTTCCAATGAATAGTCAGGATTGATTTCCTTAAGTATTTGACTGGTTTGATCTTCTTGCAGTCCAAGGGACTCTCAAGAGTCTTTCCCAGCACCACAGTTAGAAAGCAATTCTTCAGTGCTTAGCCTTTTTTATGGTCCAACTCTCACATCCATACATGACTACTGGAAAATCCATAGCTTTGACTATATGGACCTTTTCTTGGCAAAGCTTTTCTTGGCCTGAATCTAAAACATCAGATGATTCTGGGGCTCCTTGGATTAATTTCAGTAGCATGCCACAGGTTGCTTTAATTTTTTTTTGTGTGTGTGTTTATTTTTTTGAGAGTGTTTTATTATGTTTGACTTACATTTTCTTAGTTATAATAAGAAAATAATCCCACTGATCAGGTTTGTTTTGTTTTTAATTTAGAACTTATGTTACCTCAGAATAGATGTGTATCCTATATTGGAGTATCATTTCTATCCCCAAATCGTGTAGTAAACAAAAAAATCTTTACTGGGTAAAATTTCATTTCAATTGCTATGCTGTCCTGCAGTACATATTTTATTTTTGAATTATCATTTGATTACTCTCTAAACATTCTTATGTCTTTCAGCTGATAATACAAAATATTAAGCAATTTTTGCATCTTTCTAATTTAACTTATATGTAGAGTACATCATGAGAAATGCAGAACTGGAAGAAACACAAACTGGAATCAAGATTGCCGGGAGAAATATCAATAACCTCAGATTTGCATATGACACCACCCTTATGGCAGAAAGTGAAGAAGAACTAAAAAGCCTCTTGATGAAAGTAAAAGAGGAGAGTGAGGAAGTTGGCTTAAAGTTCAACATTCAGAAACTGAAGATCATGGCATCTGGTCCCATCACTTCATGGGAAATAGATGGGGAAACAGTGGAAACAGTGTCAGACTTTATTGAGAATACAGAAACTAAGGAGGAGCAGTCAAGAAACAATAATGCTGCCCAGGGATAAGATCCTGGCTCCTCCTCAAGAAATATATGTATTATTATGTATATATATGTATATAATATATATATGTGTATTTATATGTGTGTGTGTGTATAATATAAAACCTTTGAATTCTTTGTAGGAACCAAGGCCCCCACCCATATTAAGGGTGGTAATTCCAGGCTGAGCACAAGATTTCTGGAGCACCACCCTGTTACCTCACCACCGACCAATCAGAAGAAATTCTGCATGCTTGTGAGATAAAGAAGATGCTAACCTCCTCCCTAAATGATCCTCTCTTTAAAAACTTTTATGGTTGATCAAAATCTTTGGAGTTGGTTTTTGAACACAAGTCCACAATCTCCCCATGTCACTGGCCTTCAGAGTAAAGTAACCATTCCATTCCTACCAGCACTTACCTCTTGAACACTGGCTTTCATGCTTGAGCATCTAGCAGAATTATAGTTCAGTAAAAGACGCTTACTCCTTGGAAGAAAAGTTATGACCAACCTAGATAGCATATTCAAAAGCAGAGACATTACTTTGCCAACTAAGGTCCATCTAGTCAAGGCTATGGTTTTTCCTGTGGTCATGTATGGATGTGAGAGTTGGACTGTGAAGAAGGCTGAGCACCAAAGAATTGATGCTTTTGAACTATGGTGTTGGAGAAGACTCTTGAGAGTCCCTTGGACTGCAAGGAGATCCAACCAGTCCATTCTGAAGGAGATCAGTCCTGGGATTTCTTTGGAAGGAATGATGCTAAAGCTGAAACTCCAGTACTCTGGCCACCTCATGCGAAGAGTTGACTCATTGGAAAACACTTTGATGCTGGGAGGAATTGGGGGCAGGAGGAGAAGGGGATGACAGAGGATGAGATGGCTGGATGGCATCACTGACTCAATGGATGTGAATCTGAGTGAACTTCGTGAGTTGGTGATGGACAGGGAGGCCTGGCATGCTGTGATTCATGGGGTCTTGGACTGCAAGGAGATCCAACCAGTCCATTCTGAAGGAGATCAGCCCTGGGATTTCTTTGGAAGGAATGATGCTAAAGCTGAAACTCCAGTACTTTGGCCACCTCATGCAAAGAGTTGACGCATTGGAAAAGACTCTGATGCTGGGAGGGATTGGAGGCAGGAGGAAAAGGGGATGACAGAGGATGAGATGGCTGGATGGCATCACTGACTCGATAGATGTGAATCAGAGTGAACTCCAGGAGTTGGTGATGGACAGGGAGGCCTGGTGTGCTGTGATTCATGGGGTCGCAAAGAGTCAGACACAATTGAGCGACTGAAATGAACTGAACTGAACTGATGATCATATATATTCTTTCTCATTGTATGTAATTGAGCCTCAGGAAGTACAATTGAAATCTTTCACTGATTCTGAGTTAATTACTATCTCCTGTAGTTGGTTACATTATAACACACAAGCATTCGTTGTCTGTATTTTTCCCAGAAAAGAAATATGAAGAAGTCTGCATTTCTGGCTAAGGCAATTGTGTGTCTATATTTAAAGGCAAATGATATCTGATTCTTTGAAGTTTTTAGTATGGGTATTTAGTTGTTAAAGAGTGGATTTATTATTTAAAAGAGAAATACAATTTTTAAAAGCCCAGTATCTCTGAATTGAGAGTGGGAGTGGGGATCTATCAGCAAGCTATAACTTTGTAAAACAATTTGGAACCTTTATAAAACTAATTTCTGAAGAGAGTCTATTGCCTGAACAGTTTCATAATGATGTAGATTGGCCAACTTCTCCTCTAGTGAGAAGTAATAAATCAAGTGCACCTGGATTTATATAGGAAAAATAACATTAATTGATTTATGTATATGTGTTACAGATATCCATAAAACAAAGCTTTTGGCAACTGCAAATGTAATAATTTCAAATTTACCTATGACTCACCAAGTACAATTGAATGCTTGAAGGCAAAATTTTATGTTTTATGTTTAGTTTTTATGATTGCTTTCATGTAGCTTTTCTGTGCATTAAAAGTCAATTTTCAGAACCATTAGCTTACCAATTTTTACAAATAAAAATTTTATGAGATATTATCCTGAGGTAGTATAAAATTATTTTCTGATAATTTTTACCACCTTCCCAAAGTTCACTGTTACTTTATTTCCACAGGATATTGTTTGTAATATTTCTAAATATGACACTTTTCATTAGAAATCTAATATATTGAACAGATATATTATATGAGGCTTCAATCCCATAATATTAGTGATGACTTTTCAATGTTGCTTACACTGATAATTCTGTTTAAAATAAAATATCAAGACAGGCTTTAAATGGATTATTAATAACATTATATTTATAAAAACTGTGTCATCTTCTACCTATCATAATTATGAACAAGAAGAATTAATTCTTGGAGAGGTTCCCAGAAACACAGTAACTTCAATGACATATAGAATAAGGAAGACTTGAGATAAAATAAAATAGATTTTTTAGAGAGCTATGCAGAATATATATATTTTTGTATTGTTCAGTTTCTAAATCATGTTTGATCCTTTGCAACCCCATAGACTGTAACACATCAGGCTTCCCTGTCCTTCACTGTCTCCTGGAGTTAGCATAAACTCTGGTCCATTGAGTCAGTGATGCCCTCCAACCATCTCATCCTCTGTTGCCCCCTTCTTCTCCTTCCCTCAATCTTTCCCAGCATCAGGGTCTTTTCCAATGAGTTGGCTCTTTACATCATGTAATCAAAGTATTGGAGTTTCAGCTTTAGCATCAGTTCTTCCAGTGAATATTCAGGGTTGATTTCCTTTAGGAATGACTGGTTTGATCTCCTTGCTGTCCAAGGGACTCTCACGAGTCTTCTCCAGCACCACAGTTTGAAAGGATTAGTTCTTTGACACTGCCTTCTTTATACACATTACATAAAATTATAATATATATAACCATATTTATATATAAACACAAGGAAGAAAGCTATAAAGATAATATATGTTAAATGTGTTATTTTTTTTGTATTTATTTATTTTTTTACACGAACTCCCAAACATGATCCCCCCTCCCACCTCCCACCCCACATCTTCCCTCCAGATCATCCCCATACACCAGCCCCAAGCATCCTGCATCCTGCATTGAACATAGACTGGCAATTCATTTCTTACATGATAGTATACATATTTCAATGCTATTCTCCCAAATCATCCCTCCCTCTCCCTCTCCCTCTCCTTCTCCCTCAGAGTCCATAAGTCCGCTCTACACATTAAAGAGTACCCTCCTGCTAGTCTTCAGCTGGATTTTATATAGTCACTAGCAGTCTGTTAATGAAAGAAAGGAATGTTTTAAAACTCAAAATGGCACCAGGCCCCTCATCCATAAGATACATTTTAGGATAATCTTGGCACCAAATGGTTCATCCTGGGCCATAAAATGATTAACTTGAATATTGCAGAAGGACAGATTACCACACAAATAATCTCATTTACATAGATTAGGGAAATAATATCTGAGTATAATATACTGGTTTGTCTAGGTTCTGAGCCAAGTGGCGGAACCGACTTGAAGACAGAGTTTGGGGTAAATGCATAATACATTAGCATAGCTTAAGAGAGAGAAACATTTCCATAAGAAAAATGCATTGGTTATCTCAAGGTTTGAGAATAGTTAACTTTGGGTGAAACCAGGTGTCATTATAGCAACACAGTATTTTAAGAGAAACCTCCTTATAAATTTGTATAGGGAAGAAAAAAATATCGCTAGTTTGTTTCCTCCTGCCACTTAAGAGAGATAAAATGTCTGACACTTGCAGGCTATTTCCTCCCTTTGNACTTTGGGTGAAACCAGGTGTCATTATAGCAACACAGTATTTTAAGAGAAACCTCCTTATAAATTTGTATAGGGAAGAAAAAAATATCGCTAGTTTGTTTCCTCCTGCCACTTAAGAGAGATAAAATGTCTGACACTTGCAGGCTATTTCCTCCCTTTGGAGACCACTGGCCTTCCTGCCTGTTAACCCTCTCATCAGGATCCTTCTATGTGTGTGCATGCATCTCTCAGTCAAGATAGAGTCCACTGAAGAGTCTGATGGGTAGTTGACATCACTTACTATGGGGTGCTATCCCCTCTCTGACCTGCAAGGAGCCTTTCTGTACATGTATGGTTGTGGAGGTAACCTGACTTCAAGAATGAGAAATATGTGATGTCTCATTTTCTATATGAGCAGGGCCCAACCTCCTTCTCAGTGGTCCTGCTGTTCTTAGAATATTAGTCCACAAGGAAAGAATCTCAATTGCTTACCCTAGGGGAACCCATCTACCTCCTGCCTCATATCTTTATAGAGCCCACCAGGCCCCTCTGTCCATGTGACTTTCCAAGCAAATATACTGGAATAGGTTGCCATTTCTTTAGTGGATCTTCCTGATCCATGGATTGAACTCATTTCTCCTGCATTGGCAGGCAGGTTCTTTACCACTAAGTCACCAGGGAAGCCAAAGGACTTCCTTAGTTTAAAAGAAAGCAAAGAAAAACAGTTTGTGAAGACCCATCAATGGGTCTTGCCGATGCTAATAAAAAGAGAATAATTAATGCTAACAGGGTGAAAAAAAAATACTTTTAAGGAAGAGTCTAGTCACTTTTTCCAACAAGGTAAAAATTTTATACAGAATTTAACTTAAATGAATAAATATTTAAATGATTATTTAAAATAGGATAAATAGACATTTATGTGATTAAATCATGAGGTTTTGAGATTACACTACCTAAAGTTTAAAAGGGCAAAATTGGACAGTATACTGGTCCTCAACACCAACAAAATATTGTGAAGCACTTATACTCCAATTTTAAATTAAAAAAAAAAGCTTTGAAATCATGTTTTAATGATTCTATATACACCTCCTCCCCCCCACCCCGCCTTGATATATTCTCTAAGATATTTCATCTGTCAAAGTTATTTTCTGGCTAAATATTTCAGTACTATTCATTTCCCTTAAAACAAGCCCTAGTAAATCTACTATATACATATATACCCTATATAACTCTGCTATGATATATACATCCCCTTCATGGATCACAGCCTTGTCATGGTGAAGGAGCTTGCATAACTCAGTGAAGCTATGAGCCATGACATACAGAGGCACCCAAGAATGATAGGTTATAGTGAAGAGTTCTGTCAAAACGTGGTTCACTGGAGGAGGGAATGGCAAATTGCTGTAGTATTCTTGCTGCAAGAATGCCATGTACAGTATGAAAAGGCAAAAAGATATGACGCCAGAAGAATGGACAGAAATGGGCAAATTTAATTCAGATGACCGTTATATCTACTACTGTGGGCAAGAATCCCTTAGAAGAAGTACAGTAACTCTTATAGTAAACAAGAGTCTGAGCATTAGTTGGGTTCAATCCCAAAACAACAGAATGATCACTATTTGTATCCAAGGCAAAATATTCAGTATCACAGTAATACAAGTCTATGCCCCAAACGTTAATGCCGAAGAAGCTGAAGTTGAACGGTTCTATGCAGACCTATAAGATCTTCTAGAACTAACACTTAAAAAAAAAAAGAAGAAATTCTTTTCATCAGAGGGGACTGGGATTCAAAAATAGAAAGTCAGCAGATACCTGGAGTAACAGAAAAGTTTGGTCTTGGAGTACAAAAATAGCAGGACAAAGGTTAACAGAGTTTTGCCAAGAGAATGCACTGATCATAGCAAACACCCTCTTCCAACAACACAAGAGATGACTCTANGATTCAAAAATAGAAAGTCAGCAGATACCTGGAGTAACAGAAAAGTTTGGTCTTGGAGTACAAAAATAGCAGGACAAAGGTTAACAGAGTTTTGCCAAGAGAATGCACTGATCATAGCAAACACCCTCTTCCAACAACACAAGAGATGACTCTACACGTGGACATCCCCAGATGATCAATACCAAAATCAGATTGATTATATTCTTTGCAGCCAAAGAGGGAGAAGCTCTATACATAAGCAAAAACAAGACTGGGAACTGACTGTAGCTCAGATCATCAGCTACTTATTGAAAATTCAGGCTCAAATTGAAGAATGAATGGAAAACCACTAGACCATTCAGGTATGACCTAAATCAAACCCCTTACGATTGCACAGTGAAAGTGACAGAGATTCAAAGGGTTAGATCTGATAGACACAGTGGTTCAAAACATTGTATAGGAGGCAGTGATCAAAACCATCCCCAAGAAAAATAAAATGCAAAAAGTCAAAACAGTTGTCTGAGGAGGTCTTACAAACAGCTGAGAAAAGAAGGGAAAGGAAAGGCAAAGGAGAAAAGGAAAGATATACCCGTCTGAATGCAGAGTTCCAAACTTTAGATGGCATTTTAAAAGCCATGGACTTAGATTTAGATGACTGGGAGAAATTGTAGAGAATGGAGAGGGCATATCTGAACCTTGAGACCCTTCAGTAATGAGGGAAATTAAACTAATCATACAATATAGAATTGTAAATCATTATATTGCTTGATGCATTGTAATTCTAGGCCCTGATGCATTGTAATTCCAGGCCCTGGTAAAGAACTAAAGTACAATAATGGGAATAGCCTGAGATCTAATTTTATAGGTCTTGCCTTGAGAGCAACTTAAAGTGTGACTTTGCACAAGCACTGGCTCCTTTATAAAACTCAGTATTCTCATTTGTCAGATGAGGAGGGTTTGAAATTATATGGCTACTCGAATCTCTTGCAACTTTGATTCATAGAATTCTATGATCCAGCAACTGAGACAATAAGCTTTGGATGTGACTACCTGTGTCAAGAGGAATGAAAAGTAGAATACCTTCTTATTGCACATGTAAGTGGACATAGCTTTTTATACAGAATTCCAGGGTCAAAGCAAATAATTTCTCTGTACTTCAGTTTGCCTATCTGCTTTTGAGAAGGATCAGGGATCAAGAGAAGTTTAGTCAGTTATTCTAGAAATGACTTCATTTCTCAAGTTGCCCTAGGTAAGAGTGAAGGATATATGGGGTTGTGAAAAGCATTGAAATTTTCTTCAAACAAACCAAAGGTAGTACAAGATAACTGAATTTGGTTTCAGGAGCCTTTGGCCTCTAGTAATTTTTATCCACTAAGCTGCTTATTACGTGTATGGTCCTTTCTCTGCATTTCAATTTTTCTCCTTTGTAAAGCAAAGAGGTTGTTTAAACTCACTGTTTCCTAGTAAACTTTGAAAAATTGGAACAGTTAGCATTCCTTTGAACCTGTACAAATATGTTTCACATTGGATTCTGGTTTTCCACTTATCACAATATTATGTTTTCATTTTAAATTATTTTTTACATGTTGTTGATGTTCAGTTGCTCAGTCATGTCTAACTCTTTGCGACCCCATGGACTGCAGCATGCCGGGCTTGATTATCCTTCACCATCTTCTGGAGCTTGCTCAAACTCACGTCTATTGAGTTGGTGATGCCATCAAAACATCTTGTCCTCTGTCGTCCTATTCTCTTCCTACCTTCAGTCTTCCCAACATCAGGGTATTTCAAGTGAGTCAGTTCTTCACATCATGTGGCCAGAATATTGAAGCTTTGGCTTCAGCATCAGTCCTTCCAATGAATATTCAGGATTGATTTCCTTTAGGATTGACTGGTTTGATCTCCTNCTTCCTACCTTCAGTCTTCCCAACATCAGGGTATTTCAAGTGAGTCAGTTCTTCACATCATGTGGCCAGAATATTGAAGCTTTGGCTTCAGCATCAGTCCTTCCAATGAATATTCAGGATTGATTTCCTTTAGGATTGACTGGTTTGATCTCCTTGGAGTCCAAGGGACACTCAAGATTCTTTTCCAGCACCACAGGTCAAAAGTATCAATTCTTTAGTGCTCAGTTTTCTTTATCATCCAGCCCTCACATCCATACATGACTACTGGAAAAACCATAGCGTTGACTAGATGCACCTTTGTTGGCAAAGTGATGTCTCTGCTTTTTAATATGCTGTATTGGTTGGTCATAGCTTTTATCCAAAGAACAAGTGTCTTTTAATTTCATGGGTGCAGTAACCATCTGCAGTGACTTTGGAGCACAAGAAAATAAAGTCAGTCACTGTTTACATTGTTTCCATGAAGTGATGGGACCAGATGCCATGATCTTAGTTTTCTGAATGTTGAATTTTAAGCCAGCTTTTTCACTCTCTTCTTTCACTTTCATCAAGAGGCTCTTTAGTTCTTCTTCACTTTCTGCCATAAGGGTGATGTCATCTACATATCTGAGGTTATTGGTATTTCTCCTGGAAATCTTGATTGCATATTGTGCCTCATCCAGTCCATCATTTCTCATGATGTACTCTGCATATAAGTTAAATAAGCAGGGTGACAATATACAGCTTTGAAGTACTCCTTTCCTAATTTGGAATCAGTCTGTTGTTCCATATCTGGTTCTAATTGTTGTTTCTTGACATGCATACAGATTTCTCAGGAAGCACGTAAGGTATTCTGGTATTCCCATCTCTTCAATAATTTTACACAGTTTTTTGTAATCGATATAGTCAAAGGCTTTAGCATAGTCAATGAAACAGAAGTAGATTTTTTTTTTTTTTGGTAGAATCCTTTTCCTTTTTCTATGATCCAACGGATGTTGGCAATTTGATCTCTGGTTCTTCAGTGTTTTCTAAATCCACCTTGTACATCTGGAATTTCTCAGTTAACGTACTGTTGAAGCTTAGCTTGGAGAATTTTGAGCATTACTTTGCTAGCGTGTAGTTCAGTTCAGTTCCATCGCTCAGTCGTGTCTGACTCTGCGACTCCATGAATTGCAGCATGCCAGGCCTCCCTGTCCATCACCAACTCCTGGAGTTCACCCAAACTCAAGTCCATCAAGTTGGTGATGCCATCTAGCCATTTCATCCTCTGTCGTCCCCTTCTCCTCCTGCCCTCAATCCCTCCCAGCATCAGAAACTTTTCTAATGAGTCAACTCTTCACATGAGATGGCCAAAGTATTGGAGTTTCAGCTTTAGCATCAGTCCTTCCAAAGAACACAGAGGACTGATCTCCTTTAGAATGGATTGGTTGGATCTCCTTGCAGTCCAAGGGACTTTCAAGAGTCTTCTCCAACACCACAGTTCAAAAGCATCAATTCTTCGGTGGTCAGGTTTCTTCATAGTCCAACTTTCAGATCCATACATGACCACCAGAAAAACCATAGCCTTGACTAGACGGACCTTTGTTGGCAGAGTGTTGTCTCTGCTTTTGAATATGCTATCTAGGTTGGTCATAACTTTCCTTCCAAGGAGTAAGCATCTTTTAATTTCATTCTGTAAGATGAGTGCAATTGTGTGGTAGTTTGAAGATTCTTTGGTATTGCCTTTCTTTGAGATTTGAATGAAAACTGATCTTTTCCAGTCCTGTGGTCACTGCTCAACTTTCCAAATTTGCTGGCATATTGTGTGCAGCACTTTAACAGCATCATCTTTTAGGATTTGAAATAGCTCAACTGGAATTCCATCACCACCACTAGTTTTATTCACAGAGATGCTTCCTAAGGCCCACTTGACTTCACACTCCAGGATGTCTGGCTCTAGGTGAGTAATTACATCAGGATTATCTGGGTCATTAAGATCATTTGTATAGTTCTTTGTGTATTCTTACCACCTCTTCTTAATATCATCTGCTTCTGTTAGGTTCATACTGTTTCTGTCTTTTATTGTGCCCATCTTTGCATGAAATATTCCCTCGGCATCTCTAATTTTCTTGGAGAGATCTCTAGTCTTTTCCATTCTATTGTTTTCCTCCATTTCTTTGCATTGATCTCCTAAGAAGGGTTATCTCTCCTTGCTATTCTTTGGAACTCTGCATTCAGATGGATATATCTTTCCTTTTCTCCTTTGCCTTTTGCTTCTCTTGTTTTCTCAACTATTTGTAAGGCCTCCTCAGACAGACATTTTGCCCTTTGCATTTCTTCTTCTTGGGGATGGTTTAGTTCACCCCGTCCTGTACAGTGTTATGAACCTCCATCCATAGTTCTTCAGGCACTGTGTCTATCAGATCTAATCCCTTGAATCTATCTGTCATTTCCATTGTATCATTTTAAGGGGTTTGATTTAGGTCATACCTGAATGGTCTGGTGGTTTTCGGCACATTCTTCAATCTAAGTGTGAATTTGGCAGTAAAGAGTTCATGGTCTGAGCCACAGTCAGCTCCCTGTCTTTTTTTTTTTTTTTTTTTTTGATGACTGTATAGAGCTTCTTCATCTTCGGCTGCAAAGAATATAATCAATCTGATTTTGCTTTCCCTAGGGCAGCACTGAATACTGAAGTTTGTGTGGTTTCTCCCAATTCCCTAAAGTTGGGCCAGCTGTCTGTGCATGTTTACTCGCTATCTGCAAAGGTTCATTCTCTCTGTTCTTGGGGGCATGGGCAGAGAGCCAACCATGGGGTGGAAGTCTGTTTGGCTGAGACATGTGGAGTATTGGAGGTGCCCATGGGCCAGTTAGGAGCATCTGAGGGTGAGATGCCCCCAGCAGTTTATGGGAAGTCTTCTTGATATGTTTCTTTGATGCCTTATGAAAGCCTTAGCTGCTGCTCTCTGAGCCACTTCCAAACCTCCAGTTTTATAGCATACCTCAGTTTTCTGGGGCTTCCCTGGTAGCTCAGATGGTAAATAGTCTGCCTGTTATGTGGCAGACCCCAATTCACTCCCTAGGTGGGGAACATCCCCTGGAGAAGAGAATTGCTACCCACTCCAGTATTCTTGCCTGGAGAATTCCATGGACAGAGTAGCCTAGTGGGCTACAGTCCATGGGGTCACAAAGAATTGGACATGACTGAGTGACTAACATTTTCACTTTTATTTTTCAGTCTTCTGGATGGGTCAAGAAAGAAGCAGGTCTCTTTGGCAGCATCTTTTACAGTTAGGCAGACTGGGCCCTCACTCACATGCTCTCATTTTCATCTGTTGGAAAAATTATGAACCAAGAAATTCTCTCTTGACCCTGGGCTCTGCCAGCTTGAGGGAAGGTTTATACAGGTAAAATGAAACTGATCTTCTTACCCTCTTCAGTGTACCCAATCTTGGAGTTTTTGTTTTGTTCCAGCAGTATTCTGGGACTTTTCTGATGACTCCTAGACTTCCATAAATGCTCTCTTATTGATGAGAAAAAATCTTCTTTTTTTCCCTTGTGGGGAGGGGGAAATGATAGAAAACTTCTTCCACCATTTTCATGATGCCAGTCTTCCATTTGCTATGGCTTTAAAAACTCCTTTTAGGCTGGCTATCTGGCTTGAGATAGAAGCTGAGTGTATCTGCCATTGTAGCAAGAGGTTCTTTTTTTTAACTGGGAATTCTTTTCTGGAAAAAGGGATTTGGATATAATCTTAACTTATCTGAGAATTCTGACTGTGACTGTTTGATTGTGAGTGGGAGTGGATAAACAAACAAGAAGGATCACAGAGCAGTCCAGAATTAAAGTTCACAACTTTCTGAGTCTCAGATTATCTCCTGCTTTTCTCATGATTTCTCTCAAATGGAGAGACTTAAGGAAATTAACTGTGACTGGGTGACACTTGGTCTATTGGTGCAGAGTGTGCAAGTGTGTGAAATGTTCCTTCCTTATTTTAATGGTTCGTGAATATTATAACACTGTAGAAATTCCATCTTATACTTTGGTACAACATTCAGTTCAGTTGCTCAGTTGTGTCCGACTCTTCATGACCCCATGAAATGCAGCACGTCAGGCCTCCCTGTCCATCACCAACTCCCGGAGTTCACTCAGACTCGTGTCCATCGAGTCAGTGATGCCATCCAGCCATATCATCCTCTGTCGTCCACTTCTCCTTCTGCCCCCAATCCCTCCCAGCATCAGAGTCTTTTCCAATGACTTTTTCAACACTTTGCATGAGATGGCCAAAGTATTGGAGTTTCAGCTTTAGCATCATTCCTTCCAAAGAAATCCCAGGGCTGATCTCCTTCAGAATGGACTGGTTGGATCTCCTTGCAGTCCAAGGGACTCTCAAGAGTCTTCCCCAACACCACAGTTCAAAAGCATCAATTCAGCCTTCTTCACAGTCCAACTCTCACATCCATACATGGCCACTGGAAAAATCATAGCCTTGACTAGACGGACCATGGTTGGCAAAGTGATGTCTCTGCTTTTGAATATGCTATCTAGGTTGGTCATGACTTTTCTTTCAAGGAGTAAGCGTCTTTTAATTTCATGGCTGCAGTCACCATCTGCAGTGATTTTGGAGCCCCCCCAAATAAAGTCTGACACTGTTTCCACTATTTCCCCATCTATTTCCCATGAAGTGATGGGACCGGATGCCATGATCTTCGTTTTCTGAATGTTGAGCTTTAAGCCAACTTCTTCACTCTCCACTTTCATCAAGAGGCTTTTTAGTTCCTCTTCACTTTCTGCCATAAGGGTGGTGTGATCTGCATACCTGAGGTTATTGATATTTATCCTGGCAATCTTGATTCCAGCTTGCACTCTAATAAATTTCTGTGTTGTATTTCTAAATTATCTTTCTAATGAACTAGAATTCTCCTAGCCCTGAAACACCATGTAAGAACCAGAGACACTGACATGGCCATCCTAGTTTATCAGTTCAAGTAGCCACTTTGCCATTTTGGCTTTGTCCTCTCCTATATTTGAGCCCCCTCTCAAATAGTAACTATCATGCTCCTTGTTGCAATCAAATCCATCCACTGAGTACTCCCTGAGAACTCACTGTATATCTGATTTCTTGTCCTGAGTCCTAAGCAGAAAATGCAGGTACCTCATAACTGGAGTTTTGTATTTGCTGGGTTTTTGCATTCTATGACAGTTCGTGATTCTGGCCTCTTACAGAATTTATAATCAAACTTGGCCAGCTATATTATCTTTGGAAAGAAGGACAAGAAAGACTTGAATGATTGTAATAGATCTAATGTCAGTTTGCCATTGATTTCAACATTTTTCTCAATCAGAATTGTTAATTAGAATCAGAGAGACAATTTGTTTTACCTTTTAAGTATGTCACTTTCAGATAGTGATATTTCAGAAATAAAATTTTCCAAAAGCAAGATTCATCATGCAAGACTGACAGATTGGTTCATAAGTTCTTCATTAACTGAGAGACTGGCTATCTGCCTCTAGTGTTCAAATTCATTCATATTTCACTTTTTTTTTCTAATCAATGAGGTAATATGGTATGTTAGGCTCTGCTAACAGATTGACTAAATTGGTCTTAGCGTCTCTGTTTCCTAACCTTAGACAAATTACTTAACCTCTCTGGATTCTCAGTTTGTCCTACCCACTGCAATGTTGTGAGTTGTAAAAGGAGCTAATATATTTAAAACACCTATATAGTACTCAATATAAGTTATCTACTACTATCAGTGTACACAATGAAAAGGAAACTGCTGAATTCCATTACTGCATGAATGACTTGGAAAGTCAGTTATGCCTTAGTTGGAAATAAAAATTGTAAATATTTATGATTATTACCTTTCCTATTATTCTTAAAATATATTGTGTTTATTTATCTTTTTCTAATGTTCTCACAGTCTTATTTTCACTTACTGTAACCATCCCTATGAGATAGGTAGAGTAGAGATTTTGACTTCAGTTAACTGAGACCTAAAACGATTAGGTGATTTGCTGTTGGTCATACAGCAGATCACTTAGAACCCCGGTCTAGGCTGGAACCCAAGTCCCCTAACTTCCAATTTCAGATCCTTCCACCACAAAACAATTCACTGTTCTGTTTTTCTCTGTAAATTTTCAATGCAATTATTAGTGTCATTTTATTATCAATAAAGTATAATGGAAAAACTTATTTGGGGTGATGAAATTTTGCCATATTACTATACATATATGTGGTAACTGAGCTGAGTTTATGATACTGTACCAAGACTTTCTAATTTAGTTTATCTTTTACTGTGTGCATATATGTATGTTTCAATCATAATCTCTCTTTCTCTTTCTCTCTCTCTGTATATATAAATGTATACAACATATACTCATAGACTTAAAGATGGGTGGAGGATATGGAAGTCTCAAATAGTAGGAAATTCTTGGAGAGGGTGTGAATATAGAATGGTGGTGGTGGTTTAGTCATTAAATCGTGTCTGATTCTTTATGACCCCATGGACCATAGCCCATCAGGCTCCTCTGTCCATGGGATTTTCCAGGCAAGAATACTGGAGTTGGCTGCCAGTTCCTTCTCCAGGGGAACTTCCTGACCAAGGGAGTGGACCCATGTTTCCTGCTCAGCAGGGATTTTTTTTTTTTTAATCTCTGAGTTACCTGGGAAGCTGCATATAGAATGGGTTGAGTATAAATCTGTTTTGCAGAAACCAATCTGGCTTTTCTTACATCTTTTCTTAAGAATCAAGAGTTATTTGACATAATTTGAAATCAAGAGGCCTGTATGTGAAAAAAAGAGAGCGGAGAAGTCAGAGACTGATCTACTTCCAAAAGAGTCTTTTTCCCTCCTGCTGGGATCCTCTTTGACTGAAGGGAGCTTTGATTTCCTTTGACAAGAGTAAGGAAGGGTAAGATAATGGAGAGGGAGTGAAGAAGCAGCCTAGGAGAAGCAAACTGGCTATAAAAAAGAAATTTCATTACCACACCAGATTCCATTAATTTCTGATCCTGTAGAAGCCTTTGGGTTTTAATCTTTGTTTTAGTGCTGTCTAGTTTCTGTATGGGGCTCCCAGGTGGCTTCATGTAAAGAATCTGCCTGCCAATGCAGGAGACACAGGTTCAATCCCTGGGTTGGGAAGATCCCCTGGAGGAGGAAATGACAATACCCTCCAGTATTCTTGCCTGAAAAATCCCCTGGACAGAGGAGCCTGGTGGGCTGCAGTCCATGGGGTCCCCAAAAGTTGGACATGACAGCGACTGAGCATGAGCAGTTTCTGTATACTGATTTGTTTCTCAATCAGCAATGTGGCTGGCTTATCCACTTTGTCTGCAAATAGAAGAATGGGTTGTAGGCATTCAGATCCAAAGTTCCACGAGGAAGAAAACACGTAAATATTTTATTAACTGCCAGGAAACGGGAGCCTACCTCATAGATGACCTTTTTTATACTAGTGGAGGATTTTTGAAAAGGAACTTACAAAGAGTGTGAGAGTGTGTATGTGTATGTCTAAATATATGTTCTTATCTGTTGAAAGCTATGTGTGTCTATGTTACTAGCCTTAGTTCCTGAGTTGCCATTAACCATGAATTCCACTTACATCCTGGCAATTCCCACTTTTACCCTTCTTCCCATGGCTGTTTGGCTACCTTGGAAGTCCTGGCTTCCCACTCAGCATCTCACCCCTACTGTATTTCCATATCTTATAATTGAAATAACCCCCCTATAATTTCCATTTTTGTCCCCTAACCACAGCAAAATTTTTCTAAAATAAAATTTAAGTCTCTGATGGATATTCCCTCAATCTTGTATCAAGTGTAAGTAAAAGCATCCCTGAAAACTTTATTTTTAACTCATCTGTGACCTACAGCCTAAGTAAAGCAGTACTCCCTACCTCCTTTCCAACCCAGCTTACTGCCCCTAAGCTTCTCTAAAGTGAGAATTCTCGATTCCACCACTGTCTTGCTTCCTTTTTTGTGTAACTGAATCCCACTTTTCCCTGGAGGCTGAGCTGGGCTATTCACTTCAGTCATGTCCAACTTTTTGTGACCCCATGGACTGTAGCCCTATAAGCTCCTCTGTCCATGGAATTCTCCAGGCAAGAATACTGTAGTGGCTTAGCATTTCCTCCTCCAGAAGATCCTCCCAACCTAGGGATCGAACCTGCAACTCTTGTGGCTCCTGCATTGCAGCCAGATTCTTTACTGCTTGAACCACAAATATCAACAACTTCAGATATGCAGATCATACCACTCTAATGGCAGAAAAGAAAGAGGAACTAAAAAGCCTCTTGATGAAAGTGAAAGAGGAGAGTGAAAAAGCTGGCTTGAAATCAGCATTCAAAAAACTAAGATTATGGCATACGGCCCCATCACTTCATGGCAGATAGGTGGGGAAAAAGTGGAAACAGTGACAGATTTTATTTTCTTGGACTCCAAAATCACTGTGGATGTTGATTGCAGCCATGAAATTAAAAGACACTTGCTCCTTGGAAGAAAAGCTATGACAGACCTAGGCAGCATATTAAAAAGCTGAGACGTCACTTTGCCAACAAAGGTCCCACTCCAGTATTCTTGGGCTTCCCTTGTGGCTCAACTGGTAAAGAATCCGCCTGCAGTGCAGGAGACCTGGGTTTGGTCCCTGGGTTGGGATGATGCCCCAGAGAAGGGAAAGGCTCCCCACTCCAGTATTCTGGCCTGGAGAATTCCATGGACTGTATAGTCCATGGGATTGCAAAGAGTTGGACACAACTGAACAACTTTCATTTTCACTTTCACTCTATATATAAGTTAAATAAACAGGATGACAATATACAGCCTTGAAGTACTCCTTTCCCAATATGGAACTAGTCCGTTGTTCTATGTCTAGTTCTAACTGTTGCTTCTTGGCCTGCTTACAGATTTCTTAGGAGGTTGGTTAGGTGGTCTGGTATTCCCATCTCTTNAACATTATAACCCCTGTCTCTTATACACATCTAGATGTGTATAAGAGACAGGAAGTACTCCTTTCCCAATATGGAACTAGTCCGTTGTTCTATGTCTAGTTCTAACTGTTGCTTCTTGGCCTGCTTACAGATTTCTTAGGAGGTTGGTTAGGTGGTCTGGTATTCCCATCTCTTTAAGAATTTTTCACAGTTTGTTGTGATCCACACAGTTGAAGGCCTGTCTCTTATACACATCTTTTATCTTTTTCTAATGTTCTCACAGTCTTATTTTCACTTACTGTAACCATCCCTATGAGATAGGTAGAGTAGAGATTTTGACTTCAGTTAACTGAGACCTAAAACGATTAGGTGATTTGCTGTTGGTCATACAGCAGATCACTTAGAACCCCGGTCTAGGCTGGAACCCAAGTCCCCTAACTTCCAATTTCAGATCCTTCCACCACAAAACAATTCACTGTTCTGTTTTTCTCTGTAAATTTTCAATGCAATTATTAGTGTCATTTTATTATCAATAAAGTATAATGGAAAAACTTATTTGGGGTGATGAAATTTTGCCATATTACTATACATATATGTGGTAACTGAGCTGAGTTTATGATACTGTACCAAGACTTTCTAATTTAGTTTATCTTTTACTGTGTGCATATATGTATGTTTCAATCATAATCTCTCTTTCTCTTTCTCTCTCTCTGTATATATAAATGTATACAACATATACTCATAGACTTAAAGATGGGTGGAGGATATGGAAGTCTCAAATAGTAGGAAATTCTTGGAGAGGGTGTGAATATAGAATGGTGGTGGTGGTTTAGTCATTAAATCGTGTCTGATTCTTTATGACCCCATGGACCATAGCCCATCAGGCTCCTCTGTCCATGGGATTTTCCAGGCAAGAATACTGGAGTTGGCTGCCAGTTCCTTCTCCAGGGGAACTTCCTGACCAAGGGAGTGGACCCATGTTTCCTGCTCAGCAGGGATTTTTTTTTTTTTAATCTCTGAGTTACCTGGGAAGCTGCATATAGAATGGGTTGAGTATAAATCTGTTTTGCAGAAACCAATCTGGCTTTTCTTACATCTTTTCTTAAGAATCAAGAGTTATTTGACATAATTTGAAATCAAGAGGCCTGTATGTGAAAAAAAGAGAGCGGAGAAGTCAGAGACTGATCTACTTCCAAAAGAGTCTTTTTCCCTCCTGCTGGGATCCTCTTTGACTGAAGGGAGCTTTGATTTCCTTTGACAAGAGTAAGGAAGGGTAAGATAATGGAGAGGGAGTGAAGAAGCAGCCTAGGAGAAGCAAACTGGCTATAAAAAAGAAATTTCATTACCACACCAGATTCCATTAATTTCTGATCCTGTAGAAGCCTTTGGGTTTTAATCTTTGTTTTAGTGCTGTCTAGTTTCTGTATGGGGCTCCCAGGTGGCTTCATGTAAAGAATCTGCCTGCCAATGCAGGAGACACAGGTTCAATCCCTGGGTTGGGAAGATCCCCTGGAGGAGGAAATGACAATACCCTCCAGTATTCTTGCCTGAAAAATCCCCTGGACAGAGGAGCCTGGTGGGCTGCAGTCCATGGGGTCCCCAAAAGTTGGACATGACAGCGACTGAGCATGAGCAGTTTCTGTATACTGATTTGTTTCTCAATCAGCAATGTGGCTGGCTTATCCACTTTGTCTGCAAATAGAAGAATGGGTTGTAGGCATTCAGATCCAAAGTTCCACGAGGAAGAAAACACGTAAATATTTTATTAACTGCCAGGAAACGGGAGCCTACCTCATAGATGACCTTTTTTATACTAGTGGAGGATTTTTGAAAAGGAACTTACAAAGAGTGTGAGAGTGTGTATGTGTATGTCTAAATATATGTTCTTATCTGTTGAAAGCTATGTGTGTCTATGTTACTAGCCTTAGTTCCTGAGTTGCCATTAACCATGAATTCCACTTACATCCTGGCAATTCCCACTTTTACCCTTCTTCCCATGGCTGTTTGGCTACCTTGGAAGTCCTGGCTTCCCACTCAGCATCTCACCCCTACTGTATTTCCATATCTTATAATTGAAATAACCCCCCTATAATTTCCATTTTTGTCCCCTAACCACAGCAAAATTTTTCTAAAATAAAATTTAAGTCTCTGATGGATATTCCCTCAATCTTGTATCAAGTGTAAGTAAAAGCATCCCTGAAAACTTTATTTTTAACTCATCTGTGACCTACAGCCTAAGTAAAGCAGTACTCCCTACCTCCTTTCCAACCCAGCTTACTGCCCCTAAGCTTCTCTAAAGTGAGAATTCTCGATTCCACCACTGTCTTGCTTCCTTTTTTGTGTAACTGAATCCCACTTTTCCCTGGAGGCTGAGCTGGGCTATTCACTTCAGTCATGTCCAACTTTTTGTGACCCCATGGACTGTAGCCCTATAAGCTCCTCTGTCCATGGAATTCTCCAGGCAAGAATACTGTAGTGGCTTAGCATTTCCTCCTCCAGAAGATCCTCCCAACCTAGGGATCGAACCTGCAACTCTTGTGGCTCCTGCATTGCAGCCAGATTCTTTACTGCTTGAACCACAAATATCAACAACTTCAGATATGCAGATCATACCACTCTAATGGCAGAAAAGAAAGAGGAACTAAAAAGCCTCTTGATGAAAGTGAAAGAGGAGAGTGAAAAAGCTGGCTTGAAATCAGCATTCAAAAAACTAAGATTATGGCATACGGCCCCATCACTTCATGGCAGATAGGTGGGGAAAAAGTGGAAACAGTGACAGATTTTATTTTCTTGGACTCCAAAATCACTGTGGATGTTGATTGCAGCCATGAAATTAAAAGACACTTGCTCCTTGGAAGAAAAGCTATGACAGACCTAGGCAGCATATTAAAAAGCTGAGACGTCACTTTGCCAACAAAGGTCCCACTCCAGTATTCTTGGGCTTCCCTTGTGGCTCAACTGGTAAAGAATCCGCCTGCAGTGCAGGAGACCTGGGTTTGGTCCCTGGGTTGGGATGATGCCCCAGAGAAGGGAAAGGCTCCCCACTCCAGTATTCTGGCCTGGAGAATTCCATGGACTGTATAGTCCATGGGATTGCAAAGAGTTGGACACAACTGAACAACTTTCATTTTCACTTTCACTCTATATATAAGTTAAATAAACAGGATGACAATATACAGCCTTGAAGTACTCCTTTCCCAATATGGAACTAGTCCGTTGTTCTATGTCTAGTTCTAACTGTTGCTTCTTGGCCTGCTTACAGATTTCTTAGGAGGTTGGTTAGGTGGTCTGGTATTCCCATCTCTTTAAGAATTTTTCACAGTTTGTTGTGATCCACACAGTTGAAGGCTTTGGCATAGTCAATAAAGCAGAAGTAGATGTTTTTCTGGAACTCTCTTGCTTTTTCTATGATCCAACAGATGTTGGCAATTTTATCTCTGATTCTTTTGCCTTTGCACTTACTAGAGGCTTAATAAACATTTAGGAACCAGTATCCGTTTCAGCAAGAATGGGTGGTAGTCTTCTCTGGCCATATTTTGAGTAAAATTTGGTCATTTTTTCTACCCTTATAGTTGTTATGTTTGCTTATTTTTTGTTCCTTGTCAACCAAAATGTTGGTAAAGCCACAGAAGTTTATGAACCACTTAGCAAGACATTATTAAAGTTTATTGTGTGCCCTTGGACTATGAGCTGAAGGAGAGACAAGAAAGAGAACTCAGTGATGGCTCATGTCTATTTGAGGAGGTATGACTCATATATGAAAAAAAAAAATGTGGACAAGTTCTATTTGGAAGGAAAAAGCATGCTAAAATGAAAAGGTTTGGGAATAAGTCCTAATCTGAATTCCAAACCTTGCCTCACTATCAGCTGAAAGCCTTAGGGCTAGTGACTTAACCACTTTGAGCCTATGTTTTCTCATCTGTAAAATTTACTATATCATACAAAAGGGAAATAAGTGAGACAAAACATATAAAGTGTCTCATCCTTAGTAGGTACTTAACGATCATAATAATATGTATTATTCTAATACTCTTGTAAAACCTGCTTTAAAGAAAGGTGAAAATATTTTTAAGCTTTAAGTTGGTGACAAGTTTTTGTTCATTTCATATCATATTATTTTTAGTTAAAATGTAAAGTACTGGAGCTTCCCTGGTGGCTCAGTGGTAAAGAATGACCTACCAATGCAGGAGACATGGGTTTGATCCTTGATCTGGGAAGATCCCATATGCCACAGAGCAACTAAGCTTATGTGCCACAACTATTGAGCTTGGGAGCTGCAACTACTGAACCCACATGCTGCAGCTACTGAAGCTCCCATGCCCTAGAGCCAGTGCTCCACAAGAGAAGCCACTGCAATGAGAAGCCTGTGTACCACAACTAGAAAGTAGTCCCTGCTCACTGCAACTAAAGGAAAGTCCATGCAGCAATGAAGACTCAGTATGGACAATAATAAAAATATATATATTTTAAAAAATAATAATTTTTAAAAAGTAAAAATACAGTATTGTACTTTTAAATAAAGAGGTGGAGAAATTGAGCTTCAGTCTTCAAATGTCCATTTGAGTTTCATGCTTTAAGCCCTATTCAAGTGGCACATTTCTGTGTACCTATACTTTCTTTTTCTCTTCCGTTTTTTTCTTATTATAATGCTAATCCCTGGAGTTGAACTTGGTTTTCAGACCTCTGATTTGCCTTGCCACACTTAATTCCTTTCCTGCTTATCTTCCTTTGATGGATCTCATACACTATGCTCCAAATCTTCCCTGTTCTCCACCCACTCCTCACCCTGAAAGATACATACACACAATAAATGAGTGAACTCTAGGAGATCAAGGGAGCTATTGCTAAGCATTTCTGCTTCTTGGCATATCTAGTGTCTTAGTGAAATGGCTTCTGGAATGAGTGTCTCTGTATGTTTCCCTTCAACATTTTCATCTTTCTAGCCTTCTCCTTAAGTATATTCAATGAGAGCCAATACAATCTCCATACTCAATGAAAAGAGTTATTAATAGTAAGTGGCTATGAAAAAAAAAACTCATGAAATACTTGACCCTGTTCAAAAGCATAAAACAACCTCTGAATGACTTAAGACTATAATTTTTCTAGCCATTGAATAAAGGCAGGGGACTTGGACAGAAGACACTAGTAAGACTAGAAGGAAAGTGTTGTTTAAAAGAAAGGACAGTGCAAGGAGTTATTAGTAAGTGGAAGAGTGGTGAAAACCAGCTTGAGGGAGAAAATCAAGACTTCATAGGTAAGTTATAAGTGTAGTGTTTGGTTTCTATATTTATTTTCCATAAGGATATTTTATACAAGTGGAACCAGTCTAGGTGTCCATTTCTCCTCAGCCATTCCTGAAATCTACATAATTGAGGAGTGGAATGCTATGACTGTTTCCATAAAAGAGAGGATGAACTGAAGAAGTATTTTTCTAGGGGATTAATGGCATTTTGGTAGGAAACAGTGTTTGGTCAAATTACATCATGTAGTTAAAATTAATGAAGCATGAAGTATGTCCTCTGTGCTAGGCACTATTATATCACTTTACCTTTACCTCAAGCAAATATGGTATGAAATTTGTTACATTTATTGTTTATTGTCTTTGTTCTGCCACTAGAATGCAGGATTTATGAAGGCAGGGATCTGTACCTGTTTTGTTGATTTAGATGTCTAAAATGCCTAAAATAAAACTTTGCACATATTAAAATCTCACTTAATATTTGCTGAATAAATAACTTGACCAAAGTCACACAACTTGTAAATAGCAGAGGTTAGATTGGAACCCAGGCACACTTTAGCATCTTCTCTCTCTACCTACTCTACTATATCTCTGCCTGAAGTATGTGCATTATTCATCAGTTTCTGATGCCATGTAAAATATTATGCTTTTCACCGCTATCTTTACATGCCATAGGACATTGTGGAATATATAGGGAGAGGTCAGTGGAGTGTTCTTTCTCATTGCCAGGGGATCTTCCTGGGAGAGCTCCCAACCTGCATCAAGCCCTTGTGGATTTAGTTTAGCCTAGCTTACGTACACTATGGTAAAAAAGGGTGATGTCATAAAATCTAGTGTATTTTCTTTTGAGTCTTGGCTGTGGCTGAATCAAGAGAAGATGATTCTTCTGTTTGATATAAATTTGACATTTTAATGTCCATTCTTTTCACATTCTCATTCACCTTTCACAACTCACAGGAACAACTCTATGAAGATCAAAAGTCAGAGGAAGTTCAACTGTGAATTTCATTCAGAAATAGAAGTGCACAGCAAAATCCCGTCAGAAGTCTCTATAGTGAGTTAATTTTAGTTTAGCAGTCATTTCAGCAGGCTTGATTGAGAGGGCACTGAAAGGGCCCTAGTGTCAGAGTCAGCTCAGCATCTGAATGAGTTTTCCAGTTTATGCCTTCATAGGAACTACTGCTGCTGCTGCTAAGTCGCTTCAGTCGTGTCTGACTCTGGGCGACCCCACAGACGGCAGCCCAACAGCCTCCTCTGTCCCTGGGATTCTCCAAGCAAGAATACCGGAGTGGGTTGCCATTTCCTTCTCCAATGCATGGAAGTGAAAAGTGAAAGTGAAGTTGCTCAGTGTCCGACTTTTAGTGACCCCATGGACCACAGCCTACCGGGCTCCTCCATCCATGGGATTCTCCAGGCAAGAGTACTGGAGTGGGGTGCCATTGCCTCCTCCGCATAGGAACACTTGATGTAATAATGGTTTTTTTCCACCTACACTTTAAAGAAGCATTTTAAAAAATGGCTGGTGGTGCTTACAAATTCCTGACATCCTGTGCTTTCATGCCCCCATCCTCCATAGTCTAGTGACATCAAATGTAACCCTTCCTCATTTACCTGGTCCTTACAAAGGATTTCTCAGTGTCTTCTCAGAATAAGAGGGGAGCAGAGAGACAGATCTTCACATAACACTTTTCAAGGTCTTAAGGAATATAATGTGCCATATAGTAAATATGGAATAGAATATCTTGACCTTGTCTAAAGAATGAAAATTAGTCAAGATGATTTCATGTGTTAGAGTCCACACTCACCAGGGCATGAATAATTCAGTTCTCTCCATTAGATTATGAAGCTCTGAAATCTCATTAACACATTGTCTAACACCTTTTCTAGTGCTCAGCAAATATGTTCTTCTATTTTTTGATAAATAATGTTTTCTCCAGCTTTGTTAAAAGACAATATTGTGTAAGTTAAATGTATAAAATGTGATTATTTGATATATGTATTTATTGTGAAATGATTACCATGATGAGATTAATTAACACATCTATCACCCCATGTAGATACAATTTTTTTCTGTGTCTGTTAAGAATTTTTAGGATCTATATTCTCTTAGCAACTTTCAAGGATACAATATGTTATTGTTAACTATAGTCATCATGCTGTAAACTACTAAAACTTACTCTTTATATTTAGAAATAGCCACTTTCACCCATTTTTTCCCACTCTTCTGCCCCTGAACACAACCAATCTAGTCTGTTTCTATGAGTTCATTTTTTAGGATTCTATTTATAAGTGATATATTAGGGTATTTGTCTTTCTCTGACTTATTTCACTTGCATAATACCCTCAAGGTACACCCATATAGTCACAAATGTCAAGATTTCCTTCTTTTTCTGGATGATTAGCTTTCCATTCCATTTCTTTATCCATGCATCAATTTCTGGACACTTAGGTTGTTTCCACGTCTTGATTATTTTAAATAATGTCTACAACAAGCATGATGTTGCAGATGTCTCTTTCAGATACTGATTTTATTCCCTTTTTATATGTAGGCATACCTCATTCCATTGTGCTTTACTTTACACAGATAATTGTGTGTGTGTATTTTTCAAATTACAGGTTTGTGGTAACCTCGCATTGAGTAAATCTATTGGCGCTATTTTTCCAACATTTGCTCACTTAATATCTCTGTCATATTTTGGTAATTCTCACGCTATTTCAAGCTTTTTCATTATTACTATATTTATTATGGTGATTTGTGATAGATAATCTTTTATATTACAATGGTTTTGGGGCATCACAGATCATGCCTGTATATGACAGACGTAATTGATAGATGGTATGTGTATTCTGACTTCTCTGCTGACTGGCTGTGCCCCCATCTCTCTCCTCTATTCAGATCTCCTTATTACCTGAGACACAACAATATTGAAATTAGGCCAATTAATAACCTTATAATGGCCTATAAGGAAAAGTCACATGTCTCTCAGTTTAAATCAAAAGCTAGAACTGATTAAGCTTAGTGAGAAAAGCATGTTGAAAGCTAAGACAGGCCAAAAGCTACACCTCTTGCATGCATCAAATAGACAAGTTGTGAATGCAAAGGAAAAGTATTTCTTAAAGGAAATTGAAAGTGCTACTCCACTGAACATATGAACCATAATAAAGCAAAAACAACCTTTTTGCTGGTATGGAGAGATTTTAGTGGTCTAGACAGAAATCAAACCAGCCACAACATTCACGTAAGCCAAACCTTATCCAAAGCAAAGCCCTGACTCTCCTCAATTCTGTGAAGGCTGAAAGAAGTGAGGAAGATGCAGAAGAAAAGTGTGAAGCTAGAAGAGCTTAGTTCATTAGATTTAAGGGAAGAAGCCTTCTACCTAACATAAAAGTACAAGGTGAAGTACTGCTTGTAAGAGCTGATGTAAAAGCTGCAACAAGTTATCCAGAAATTCTAAGATTATTAATGAAGGTGGCTACACTGAACAACAGATTTTCAAATAGATGAATCAACCTTCTATTGGAAGAAGATGCCATCTAGGACTTTTATAGCTATAAATGAGATGTCAATGCCTGGCTTCAAAGTACAGGCTGACTCTCTTGTTGGGGGCTAAGGTAGCTGGTAACTGGTAAGCCAGTGCTCATTTACCGTTCCAAAAATCCCAGGACTATTAAGAACTACGTTAGACATTCTGCCTTTCCTCTGTAGAAGGAAGAACAACGCCTGAATGACAAGTGTATCTGTTTATAGCATTGTTTACTGAATATTTTAAGCCTACTGTTGAGACCTAGTTCTTGGAAAAAATTTATGCCTTTTTAAATATTAATGCTTATTGGCATTGATACCTGGTCACTGAAGAGCTCTTGATGGATATGCCACAAGATTAATGTTGTTTTCATGCTTGTTAACATGACATCAATTCTGCAGTCCATGGATGGAGGAGTAATTTTGACTTTCAAGTCATATTGTTTAAGAAATATATTTTGTAAAGCTGTAGCTGCTATAGATAATAATTTCTTTCATGGATTTGGGCAAAGTAAAGGAAAAATCTGGAAAGGATTCACCATGCTAGATACCATGAAGAACAGTAATGAATCGTGGGAAGAGGTTAAAATATCAACATAAACAGGAGTTTGTAAGAAGTTGATTCCAATCCTCATGATTTCTGTAGAAGATGTATATTGAGATGTGGTGAAAATAGAAAGAGAAAACTAGAATTAGAAGTAGAGACTAAAAATGTGGCTGAGTTGCTGTAATCTCATGATAAAAATTTATTGGATGAGGAGTTGTTTCTTATGGATGATCAAAGAAAGTTGTTTCTGGAGATGAACTCTCCTGCTGCTGAAGACACTGTGAAGATTGTTGGAATGACAACAAAGGAATTAGAATATTACGTAAACTTAGTTGATAAAATTGTGGCAGAATTTGAGAAGACTGACTCCAATTTTCAAAGAAGTGCTACCATGGATAAAACAAGTGAACAAGTGAAGTGGCTCGGTTGTGTCCGACTCTTTGTGACCCCATGGACTACATGTAGCCTACCAGGCTCCTCTGTCCATGGGATTTTCCAGGCAATAGTACTGGAGTGGATTGCTATTTCCTTCTTCAGGGGATCTTCCCGACCCAGGTATTGAACCTGGGTCTCCTGCATTGTAGACAGATGCTTCACTGTCTGAGCCACCAGGGAGGTCCACCATGAATAGAATGCTATCATCAAATAGTATTTCGTACTACAGAGAAATACCTCATGAATGGAAGACTCAATTGATACTGCAAACTATTTTGTTGTCTTATTTTAAGAAGTTGCTACAGCCACCCCAACCTTCAGTAACCACCAACTTGACCAGTCAGCAGCCATCAACATTGAGGCAAGACCTGCCACCACCGTCTGAACTGAAGGCTCATTTTTTGTTTAGCAATAAAGTATTTTTTAAGTAAGGTATGCACATTTTTAGATAAATGCTATTATGCATTTAGTTAATAGACTATGTGAGTGTGTGCTAACTCACTTCAGTCATGTTTGACTCTTTGTGACCCTGTGTACCTTCCAGGCTCCTCTGTTCTTGGGATTCTCCAGACAAGATTATTGGAGTGCATTGCCATGCTCTCCTCCAGGATCTTCCTAAGCCAAGGATCAAACCTGCATCTCCTGTGGCTCCTGCATTGCAGGCAGGTTCTGTACTACTGAACCACCAGGGAAGCCTGAATAGACTGCAATATAGAGCAAACATAAACTGTAATATTCACTGAGAAACCTAAAAATGTATGTGACTCAATTGTGCTATTTTCCTTATTGTGGTGGTTTGGAAACAAACTCACAGGTGTGCCTTGTCTTACCCATAAGTGAGTTTGCTGAATTATATTGTAGTTCTATTTTTAGGCTTTTTTTTTTTTTTTGAAGCGCCACCATACTGTTCTCCATAGTGGCTGTACCAATTTACATTACCACCAACAGTGCATAGGTGCCCCTTTTATTCTTTACATATTCCTGGTAATTAGTGATATTGAGCATATTTTCATGTACCAGTTGACCATGTGACTGTCTTCTATGGAAAAATGAATCCAAAGGTCTTATGCTCCTTTTTAAACTGGATTCTTTCTTCCTTTCTTTCTTTTGGTATTGAGTTGTATGGGTTTCTTATATATTTTTGGAGAAGGAAATGGCAACCCACTCCCATATCCTTGACTGAAGAATCCCATGGACAGAGGAGCCTGGCAGGCTAAAGTCCATGGGGTCGCAAAGAGTCGGACACAACTGAGCGACTAACACTTACATATTTTGGATATTAACCCCTTATCAGATAGATAGTTTTCAAATATTTTTTCTCATTCTGTTAGGTTGTCTTTCACTTTATTTGCTTATTTATTTATATGTTTATTACTGTTCAGAAGCTTTTTAATTTTATGTAGTCCTATTGATTGTGTTTTTATTCTTTATGCTTTTGTTGTCATATCCAAAAATTTGTTGCCAAATGGTGCAAAATTCCACTTATAAAATGAATAATTTTCTGGAGATCTAATTGACAGCATGGTGAATATAGTTAACAATAATATACACTTGAAAGTTGCTAAGAGAGTGGATCTCAAAAGTTCTCACACATGCCAAAAACTGGTAATTATGTGAGGTAATAGATTTGTTAACTAACCTTATTCTGGTAATCATTTTGAAATATATACTTATATATGTAAATAATTCAATATTGTTTATTAATATTAAAAAAACTCAATAACTCAATATTAAGGAGTCTCTTTCTCTACATTTTTTTCCTAGGAGTTTTATTTCCAGTCTTACATTTAAGTCTTTAATCCATTTCAGGTTAACTTTTTGAGTGGCATAAAAGGGAGTTCAATTTCATTTTTTTGCATGTGTACATCTAGTTTTCCTAACACTGTTTATTGAAGAGACTGTCTTTTCCTCATTGGGTATTTTCTGCTCCCTTGTCAAATGTTAACTGATGGTATATGCATGAGTTTATTTCTGGACTTTATTTCTGAACTTGAGGTCTACTCTCTTACCAATTTTCAAGTATACAATACACTGTTGTTTATGTACCATCAGTAAATTGTTCATCTTATAAATGGAATTTTATGCCATTTACCAATGTCTTACAGTTTTTAATGCACAGATCTTTCACCTTTTGGTTAAATTTTTCTTGAGTATTTTATTGTTTTTGATACTGTTGCAAATGGGATTGTTTTATTTTTCAGATAGTTCATTGTTAGTGTAAAGAAACATAACTGATTTTTGTATGTTGATTTTGTATCCTACACTTTTATTCATTCTAACAATTACTATTTAGTAGTTCTTACAGTTATTTGTTTGGAGAAGGCAATGGCAACCCACTCCAGTAATCTTGCCTGGAAAATCCCATGGACAGAGGAGACTGGTAGGCTGCAGTCCATGGGGTCTTGGAGAGTCGGACACGACTGAATGACTTCACTTTCACTTTGCTTTATTTGTTAAGTCTAACAATTGTTTGGTGGAATCTTTAGGCTTTTCTATATATGAGATGTCATCTGCAAATAGAGGCAATTTTATTTCTTTTCTGTTTTGGATAACTTATTACTTTCTCTTGCCTGATTGCTCTGGCTAAGACTTCTGGTACTACATTGAATAGGAGTGCTGGGAGTAAACACCCTTATCTTGTTGATCTTAGAGGAAATGCTTTCAGCCTTTTGTCATTGAGTATGATGTCATCTGTGGGCTGGTCCTATGGAGACTTTATTATGTTGAAGTAAGTTTCTTCTATACCTAGTTTAGGGTGTTTATCATGAAAGAGCACTGCATTTGTTAAATACTTTTTCTTCATGTGTTGAGATGATCATGTGAATTTTTCCTTTATTCTCTTTTTCTTTGGCCACACTGTGTGGCTTTCAGGATCTTAGCTCCTTGACCAGGGATTGAACCTGGGCCCTCAGCAGTGAAAGTGTAGAGTCCTAACTACTAGACCATCAAGGAATTAATTCCTGCTATCCTTTGTTCTTTTACTATAGTGTGCCACATGATTGACTGGCATATGTGGAATCATTTTTATATCCCTGGGATAAATCCCGCTTGAACATGGTATCAGTGAAGTTCCTCAGTAGTGTCCGACTCTTTGCGATCTCATGAACTGTAGCCTACCAGGCTCCTCCATCCATGGAATTTTCCAGGCAAGAATACTGGAGTGGATTGTCATTTCCTTCTCCAAGGGATCTTCCTGACCCGGGGATCAAACCCAGGTCTCCCGAATTGCAGGCAGATGCTTTACCGTCTGAGCTACAAGGGAAGCCCCTTGAATATGGTATATGCTCTAATGTGCTGTTGAATTAGTTGTCTTCGTATCTTGTTGCAAATTTTTGCATCCATATTCATTAGTGATATTGGCCTATGGCTTTCTTACAGTGTCCTTATCTGCTTTTCAGTCAGGGTAAAGCTGATTTCTTAACATGAATTTGAGAGTATCCCCTCCTCTTTGATTTTTTTGGAGGAGTAGAGGAGAATTGGTAATAATTCTTCTTTAAATATTTGGTTGAATTCACCAATAAACCCACCTAGTCCTGACCTTGCCTTATTTGGGAAATTTTTTATTAATGATTCAGTTTTGTTGCTTGTTATTAACCTGTTCATATTTTCTATTTCTTCATGATTCACACTTGATAGATTATATTATTATAGGAATCTACTTCCTCTAGTTAGGATGTCCAATAAGTTGGTGTATCATTTTTTATAGTCTTGGTATCTCAGGTACCAGTGGTAATGCCACTTCTTTCACTTGTAATTTTTAAAATTTAATTCATCTTTTTTATTTCTTGGTTAGTATAAAGATTGGTCATTTTCTTTACCTTTTCAAAGAACCAGCTCTTGCTTTTGTTAATCTTCTTTATTGTGTTATTATTCTCTATTCCGTTTACATCTGCTCTGATCTTTATTATTTCTTTACTTCTGCTAACTTTGGGCCTAGTTTTTCTAGTTCCTTGAGGTATAATGTTAGGCTGTTTGAGATATTTCTTTGCTCTTAAATGTGTATGTTTATAGTTATAAACTTTCTTCTCTTTTTTTAAGGTTTATTAATTTTTAAATTTTACTTTACAATACTGTATTGGTTTTGCCATACATCAACATGACATAGCAAAAATCAACAAAGCCAAAAGCTGGTTCTTTGAAAGGATATATAAACTTCTTAAAACTGCCTTTGCTGCACCCTGTAAGTTCTGATATGTTGTATTTCTTTTTTAATTTGTCTTAAGATTATTTTTTATTTTCCATTTGATTTCTTCTTTGATTTTTCAGGAGCATGTCATTTAATTTCTATGTATTTGTGAATTTTCTAGCTTTCCTCCTGTTTTTTATTTATGTTAGTATTTTTTATATGAGAGGATGTATCTCCAGATTGTGGTATATTTCTGTCTGAAATACTTAAGTACTCTCTGCCTCTAAGATCTTCATTTATCCAATTGCAAAACTGGACAAAATATACTATAACAAGAGTGGTTCAAATCTGTTCATGGGTAAAGATGTATAGTAGAAATCCATGATGATTTTAGAGTGTGTTTAAGTCTCTGAACTTTAGCTGTATCATCTGCAAAAAGGGAAAAATAATTTAATTTGTAATTTCTAGCATTGGGAGAAATATTAAATAAGAGCATATTTATAAAGTATCCACAGTGCCTAGCACTTACTTTTTATTCAATAAATTTTAGTGATTTTTGAAACTGTTGTTACTGACTTTGGTTTTGTGAAGAATAGTACCTCAGAAAACAACAAAGTCAGGTAGCCTTAATTTATCTCAGGAAAACTGCTCATCTTCCTCTCCTTCATCTATTCATCTTACTTTGTCTCATTATTAACCCAGCCAAAGCACAACTCAGTGTTCCCATGACTCTAATCAACCTGCTTCTCTCAGCCTTCTCTTTTTCAGTAAATTGTGCCTCCTTCAGTTTATCAGGCCAAAGACATTAGAGTCATCATTATATTCCGTATTTGATAAATAGAGCACATGCTGTTAGCTATAATCTTATAAAAGAGAATCCCCTAAATCCAACCACTTCTCACCAACTCCAGCACACTGAACTGGTCTGTGCTACCACCATATCTCCCTTAGTATTTTATAACAGCCTTTTAAGTAGTACCCTCTATTCTTTATCTGTCCCTAAAAATGTATTCCTAATACATCAGCAAGACTGATCCTATTATAACCAAAGGCATATCAGGTCAGTTCCATGCTCACATCTCTCCAGTGGCATCCAATCAAACTGAAAGCCAAAGTAGTTACCTTGGCATACAAGAAACTGCACAGTTTTGTACCTGCTCCCTCTCTGACCCCATCTCCTATCCCTTGTCTCCATTCACTGTGTTTAAGCTATAACAACTTTGAATTTGCCATTCCTTTTGCTGGGAATCCTCTTCCCTGCAATATCTATGTGACTCACCTTCTCCTTTTTTCAGTCTTCTGTTAAAATGTTACCTCCTCAGAGAGGTTTATGAAAAAAATAACACCCTCGCGAGTACCCCCATCCCTACTACCCTCTCTAATTTTATCTGACATATTCTATATTGTTTTTTGTCCTTTCATTCTGACTAGTATTTAATAACCTTCATAAGAGACACTGTTCTTTCCACTAACTCTTGAAGTGAAGTTGCTCAGTCTTGTCCGACTCTTTGCAAACCCATGAACTGTAGCCTACCAGGCTCCTCAGTCCATGGAATTTTCCAGGCCAGAACACTGGAGTGGGTTGCCATTTCCTTCTCCACTAACTCTTAGTACTGAACAAATGAACAACTAGCTCAGTGCCTACTATGTTACAAACACTGTATCAAGCACTAGGGCTGCATACAATGTATTAGCTCTAGCCTGGAGGAATTCAAAGAAGTAATATAAATGCACAATTCGTATTATAATGCTAGGTACTATAATCATGAACTTTACCAGGTGCTGTGGTAGTTTAGAGGATGGAGCTCAATTGTATGATGGATGACAAGTCTTCATTAGGCAGGTGATGCTAGAGCTAGAATTTGAGCTGAATCTGAAGGATGAATATTCAACAAGTGAAAGAGGATTAAAAGGTGGTGATAGGAGGGATATGTTGAGAAGACATTCTAACTAGAGAAAAAAGCAAGTAAAATGACATAGATATGTGAAATATAGCAGCAGCTCTGTATAAAGAGAATGATTAAAAATTTCTTGGAACTAGGATATTGTGCATATATGGTAGAGAAGGGGGATTCTTACTTATTTTTCTCAAGGGACTTGTCTTTTCTCAACCCGGTCAAAAGATAGAGTGAATAGGATGAGTATATGAAATGTGCAAAATTCCATTCACTGAGGAAGGAGCCCTGATAGATCGGAGGAGCTAGTGATGATTTTAGAAATTATCTGAATTATGGTCCTTCAGACCTGGATTATGTTCCTCAGGTCAGCATATCTTCTACTTTGGGTAAGGAAAAGAATAACAGAAAACATTATTGCAGTTAAACCTTAGTGAACTCTACCACAACTCTGCACATTTCAGCCTGAATCATGAATTGTCTTTGCAAAACAGGGCTGGGTGTGGAAAGTGGGTTTGGAACAGGGACTCAGGGAGGAGACAACTATTGATTGTGAAAAGGCAGTATGAAGAGATAGGAGTAAGGAGCTCCACAATTGGGAACATCTGCAGAAAAAGCCTAAGATACCTAAAAGCAAGGTGTCATTGTTGAGAGGCATGCAAGAGGAGAACCTAACATTATAACCCCTTTCCCCAACTGTTGGCTTCTTTGGTTTCCATGGGCATTGGGAGCGGCTCCCACCTGAGTGGGTCCACTTCCTTGTTAGGTGGAGATCTCCTCTGTTGGCCAGCATGGGCTCCAAGGACCTAAGCACTAACCATCCAAGGGTGGGCACCCCTGCCTGGGACAGGAGCCCTCCAATGCTGGTGAGGGCTGAGTGCTAAAGCATGGGTTTGAGAGAATGGATCCTGGGAGAGAAACACTGTTGGTTGGGTGGATACAGCAGAGGGGACTGGAGTGAGGAGATCTGCATCTCGGAATGCCCCCTAGAGAAAGCATGGTCTGCCTGAAAAGCTAGGCATCATTACTGAGAGGTGCACAGGGAGTGCGGCCATCATCTTCCCATACTCCAGCTTCTGCTTCCTCGACAGAGGGAGTGTGCCACAGTCTGTTCCAACTTGTTGGTCCTGCTGCCACAGGCAACTTACAGACAATCCAATTGTGGCCACAGTACCCCTGCTCCAATATGAATAAATAAATGGTGCCTCAAGCATCTATTCATTCCCTCTCATCTGGGCAGGGAATAGATGCTTGAGAGTGAGGCACACAAAGAGGTTGAGTCAGACTCATCAAGAAACAAAGGGAGAAAAATCAAATCAATAAAATCAGAAATGAAAATGGAGAGATCACAACAGACAACACAGAAATACAAAGAATCATAAGAGACTACTATCAGCAATTATATGCCAATAAATTGGACAACGTGGAAGAAATGGACAAATTCTTAGAAAAATACAACTTTCCAAAACTGAACCAGGAAGAAATAGAAAATCTTAACAGACCCATCACAAGCACGGAAATTGAAACTGTAATCAGAAATCTTCCAGCAAACAAAAGCCCAGGTCCAGACGGCTTCACAGCTGAATTCTACCAAAAATTTCGAGAAGAGCTAACACCTATCCTACTCAAACTCTTCCAGAAAATTGCAGAGGAAGGTAAACTTCCAAACTCATTCTATGAGGCCACCATCACCCTAATACCAAAACCTGACAAAGATGCCACAAAAAAAGAAAACTACAGGCCAATATCACTGATGAACATAGATGCAAAAATCCTCAACAAAATTCTAGCAATCAGAATCCAACAACACATTAAAAAGATCATACACCATGACCAAGTAGGCTTTATCCCAGGAATGCAAGGATTCTTCAATATTCGCAAATCAATCAATGTAATTCACCACATTAACAAATTGAAAAATAAATGCCATATGATTATCTCAATAGATGCAGAGAAGGCCTTTGATAAAATTCAACATCCATTTATGATAAAAACTCTCCAGAAAGCAGGAATAGAAGGAACATACCTCAACATAATAAAAGCTATATATGACAAACCCACAGCAAACATTATCCTCAATGGTGAAAAATTGAAAGCATTTCCCCTAAAGTCAGGAACAAGACAAGGATGTCCACTTTCACCGCTACTATTCAACATAGTTCTGGAAGTTTTGGCCACAGCAATCAGAGCAGAAAAAGAAATAAAAGGAATCCAAATTGGAAAAGAAGAAGTAAAACTCTCACTGTTTGCAGATGACATGATCCTCTACATAGAAAACCCTAAAGACTCCACCAGAAAATTACTAGAGCTAATCAATGAATATAGTAAAGTTGCAGGATATAAAATCAACACACAGAAATCCCTTGCATTCCTATACACTAATAATGAGAAAGTAGAAAACGAAATTAAGGAAACAATTCCATTCACCATTGCAACGAAAAGAATAAAATACTTAGGAATATATCTACCTAAAGAAACTAAAGACTTATATATAGAAAACTATAAAACACTGATGAAAGAAATCAAAGAGGACACTAATAGATGGAGAAATATACCATGTTCATGGATTGGAAGAATCAATATAGTGAAAATGAATATATTACCCAAAGCAATCTACAGATTCAATGCAATCCCTATCAAGCTACCAGCGGTATTTTTCACAGAACTAGAACAAATAATTTCAAGATTTGTATGGAAATACAAAAAACCTCGAATAGCCAAAGCAATTTTGAGAAAGAAGAATGGAACTGGAGGAATCAACTTACCTGACTTCAGGCTCTACTACAAAGCCACAGTCATCAAGACAGTGTGGTACTGGCACAAAGACAGAAATATAGATCAATGGAACAAAATAGAAAGCCCAGAGATAAATCCACACACATATGGACACCTTATCTTTGACAAAGGAGGCAAGAATATACAATGGAGTAAAGACAATCTCTTTAACAAGTGGTGCTGGGAAAACTGGTCAACCACTTGTAAAAGAATGAAACTAGATCACTTTCTAACACCACACACAAAAATAAACTCAAAATGGATTAAAGATCTAAATGTAAGACCAGAAACTATAAAACTCCTAGAGGAGAACATAGGCAAAACACTCTCCGACATAAATCACAGCAGGATCCTCAATGATCCGCCTCCCAGAATACTGGAAATAAAAGCAAATATAAACAAATGGGATCTAATTAAAATTAAAAGCTTCTGCACAACAAAGGAAACTATAAGCAAGGTGAAAAGACAACCCTCTGAATGGGAGAAAATAATAGCAAATGAAGCAACTGACAAACAACTAATCTCAAAAATATACAAGCAACTTATACAGCTCAATTCCAGAAAAATAAACGACCCAATCAAAAAATGGGCCAAAGAACTAAATAGACATTTCTCCAAAGAAGACATACGGATGGCTAACAAACACATGAAAAGATGCTCAACGTCACTCATTATCAGAGAAATGCAAATCAAGACCACAATGAGATACCACTTCACACCAGTCAGAACGGCTGCGATCCAAAAGTCTGCAAGCAATAAATGCTGGAGAGGGTGTGGAGAAAAGGGAACCCTTTTACACTGTTGGTGGGAATGCAAACTAGTACAGCCACTATGGAGAACAGTGTGGAGATTCCTTAAGAAATTGCAAATAGAACTGCCTTATGACCCAGCAATCCCATTGCTGGGCATACACACCGAGGAAACCAGAATAGAAAGAGACACATGTACCCCAATGTTCATTGCAGCACTGTTTATAATAGCCAGGACATGGAAACAACCTAGATGTCCATCAGCGGATGAATGGATAAGAAAGCTGTGGTATATATACACAATGGAGTATTACTCAGCCATTAAAAAGAATACATTTGAATCAGTTCTAATAAGATGGATGAAACTGGAACCAATTATACAGAGTGAAGTAAGCCAGAAAGAAAAACACCAATACAGTATACTAACACATATATATGGAATTTAGAAAGATGGTAATGAGGACCCTGCATGCAAGACAGCAAAAAAGATACAGATGTGTAGAGCGGACTTATGGACTCTGAGGGAGAAGGAGAGGGAGAGGGAGAGGGAGGGATGATTTGGGAGAATAGCATTGAAATATGTATACTATCATGTAAGAAATGAATTGCCAGTCTATGTTCAATGCAGGATGCAGGATGCTTGGGGCTGGTGTATGGGGATGATCTGGAGGGAAGATGTGGGGTGGGAGGTGGGAGGGGGGTTCATGTTTGGGAGTTCGTATAAAAAAATAAATACAAAAAAAATAAAAAATAAAAACAAGTGCTCTAAAAAAATAAATAAATAAATAAATTAAAAAAAAAAAAAAAAACCAAACCTGAGCCCCAGGAGCAGCACAACTAAGGAAGAGTAACAGATATCTTTCTGTGTAGCTGCACAAGCTGTGGACTCAATCCCTATGTAAGCTGGGTAAATCCTGCATCTCTGGAACACATGAATAGGCAACAAATGTTTCAACAATTGAGACTTGTTTAGCCTTCACAGCACTGGACACAGAGGGCAAGTACATGTGAGAACTGGGCAAAGTCAGAGTCTGAGCTGGCTCCACAGTGTCCACACAGAGAACTATCTAGAGGTATTAGAAAACTTACTTAGGATGTGAGATTTGGCTCTGGTTCACTGTGGGAGCAAGAACATTGACAGAAGAGGCTCCAGGAAAATATTTTTATTACTACTATTCTTTGTGTGTGTGTTTCACTTTACTCATTTGTTGTTGTTATTGCTTTTATTGTTTTTTTAATCTTTTATTTTTACTTTTATATGTATATATTATATATATATTTTTTACTTTAACTTTTTGTTGCACTGTGTTTTTTCTTCTTCTTGTTGCTTTGTGGCTTTTTTTCCTGCTTTTGTCCTTTGTTATTTTATTTTGTTTTCTGTATCTACTTTATGTTTCGTTTGCTTTCACTCTTTTTATTGTTTGTTTGCTTTGTTTTTATTTTTCATTCTTTGTTAGTTTAGTCCTTATTAACTATTCTTATATTATAATTATTTTGTTTTTTTTTTTTTATCTTTTTTTCCCCTATTTTATGTCTATGTGTTTGTTGGGTTGTTGTTACTTTTTTTTTGTCTGCTGTTGTTTTTGCTATGTCTTGGGTTCTATTTGTTTTCTTTTTTTTAATTTTTAATTTTTCTGTTATTTCTTTCCTTTTCTTCCTTTTTTCTCAGTCTGCACTCTATTGACTGTAGGGTCTTGCATTGTTGGCTGTAGGCTCTGCTGAAGGGTTGAGCCTGAGCCTCCAGGTTGGGAGCCTAGAGTCCAAGATGTTGGACCACCAGATAATTTCTGGGTTCAGGGAATATTAACAGGCATGCATGTTCCTGGAGGTATCATATCAAAATGAAGACCCAGCCCAATACAACTTCCAGCAGGCTTCAGTGCTAGAAATGTCATGCCAGACAATCAAGAGAATAGCAAACCCACCCATCAGTAAACAGGCTGCCTGACAGATATCCCAAGACACCCCACCTGATGAGGCTTTGACATACAGAGTGTAAACATTCAAATCTATTCACTAGAGTGCAGACCCAAGGCCTTTCCACCAAGACATCTACACATGCCATCTTCACTCACCAGAGGGCAGACAGCAGAGGCAAGAGAAAATACAACCCTGCAGCCTGTGAGAACAAAGACCCTAAACACAGTAGGTTAGACAAAATGAGATGACAGGAAAATGGTACAGATGAAGGAGCAAGGTAAAAAACCCCCAAGACCAAATAAATAAAGAGGAAATAGGCAATATACCTGAAAAAATTTCAGAGAAATCATAGTAAACATGCTCCAAGATCTTGGAAATAGAATGGAGGCATGGATCAAGAAAATTCAAGAAATAATTAACAAGGACCTAGAAAAACTAAAGAATGAATGATCAGTAATGAACAACATGATTAACAGAAAAAAAAATGCTAGAAGGAATCAACAGCTAAATAACTGAGGCAAAAAAAAAATGAAAAGGTGAGCTGAAATACAGAATGGTGGAAATAAATGTTGAGGAGCAGAATAAAGAAAAAGAATGAAAAGAATTGAGGACAGTTGCAGAGAAATCTGGGACACTAAATGTACCAAATTGGAATTATAAGGGTCCAAGAAGAGAAAGAGAAAGGGCATAAGAAAATATTTCAAGAGATTATAGTTGAAAATTTCCCTAACATGGGAAAGCAGATAGACATCAGAAGGGGACAGAAAGAGTACTCTCTTGCTAGTTTATAGCAGGGAGTTATATACCGATTAGCAAACTGCTAATTAGAGAAAGGAAATGCTCCAAAACTGAGGGAGTTGCACCAGGCCCCTCACCCACAACATGCATTTTGAGATAGCATTGCTACAAGATGAGTCATCCCAGGGCCATAAAACAATTGATATGAATCTTGAAGAACGGTAGATTTCCAAGCAAATACATAGATTCATTAACATAGCTTAAAAGAACATTTCCAACAATAAAACATACTGGTTTGTTGAGCCATTATCAGTTCCCAGGTTTCAGTCTTAGGTGGAACTGACTTGAAGAAAGGCAGATTATAAGGCAAATACACAGTTAATTAACATAGCTTAAGAAAAACATTTCCATAAGAAAAATGCATTGGTTAGCTCAAGGTTTGAGAAAAGTTAAGTTCAGGTGGAATCAGAATTTTATAAGAAACCTTTTAATTTTGTATAGAGAAGGGGAAAAAAAAAGTCTGACACTTGTAGTTTGTTTCCTTCTGCCACTTACAAGAGAGGGAAAAAAAGTCTGACAATTATAGTCCATTTCCTCCACTTGGGACCCCTGGCCTTCCTGCCTGTTTCCCTCTCAGTGAAAGTGAAAGTCAAGTTGCTCAGTCCTGTCCTACTCTTTGCGGTTCCATGGACTGTAGCCCACCAGGCTTCTCCATTCATGGGGTTTTCCAGGTAAGAATACTGGAGTGGGTTGCCATTACCCTCTCAGTAGCTAACCAGTAAGCTACAAATTACACAAGAGATCACTGAAGAAGTTAAAGAGAAAGTTTAAAAATACCAGAAACAAGTGACAGTGAAAACATAATGACCCAAAACTTATGGGATGAAGCAAAAGAATTTATAAGAGGGAAATTTATAGCAATGCAACCTTACCTAAAGAAACAAGAAAAATATCAAACACCTAATCTTATACTGAAGCAACTAGGGAAACAACAATAAACAAAACCCAAAGTTATTAGAAGGAAAGAAATTATAAAGATAAGAGCAAAAATAAATAAAAACAAAACAATTGAAAAATTCAATGGAACTGAAAGCTAGCTCTTTGAGAAAATAAACAAATTTGATAAATCTTTAGCCAGACTCATCAAAAAATACAGGAGAGGGCTGAAATCAATAAAATTAGAAATAAAAAAGTAGAAGATAGAACTTGCACCACAGAAATACAAAGGATCATAAGAGACTACAGCCAAGGCATTTTATATGCCAATAAAATGGAAAACTTGGAAAAAATGGACAACTTGCAAGACAAAGCTTCCATGACTGAACCAGAAGAAATAGAAAATATGAACAGAACAATCATAAGTAATTGAATTGAAATGTGGTTAAAAATCTCCCCAAAATACAGAATTCCAAGACCAGATGGCTTCACTGGTGAATTCTATCAAACATTTAGAGAAAAGCTAACACCTATCCATCTTAAACTCTGGCAAAATATTACAGAGGATGGAATACTCCCAAATTCATTGTACAAGGCCACCATCACCCTGATATCAAAATCAAAGATATCACACACAAAAAAAGAAAATTACAGGCCAGTAGCACTGGTGAACATAGACACAAAAATCCTCAACAAAATACTAGCAACCTGAATCCAACAACACATTAAAAGGATCATACACCATGATCAAGTGGAATTTATCCCAGGGATGCAAAGATTTTTCAATATACACAAATCAATCAGTGTGATACAACATAAAAACAGATTAAAGAATAAAAACAAAATTAAATAAAAAACAGCACAAACAAATGGAGATATATATATCATCTTGGATTGGAAGAATCAATATTGTGAAAATGATTATACTCACCCAAGCAATCTACAGACTCAGTTCAATCCCCATCAAATTACCAAAGGCATTTTTTACAGAACTAGAACAAAAAAAAATTTATGGAAACACAAAAGTCTCTGAATAGCAAAAGCAATCTTGAGAGAGAAATGTGGAGGTGGAGGAATCAGACTTATTGACTTCAATACGACTTATTGACTATACTACAAAGCTACAGTAATCAAGACAGTATGATACTGGCACAAAAACAGAAATATAGATCAAAGTAATAGGATACAAAGCCCCAAGGTTAAACTCATGTACCCATGGAAACCTAAAAATATGACAAGGAGGCCAGAATATACAATAGAGCAAATACAGCCTCTTTAATAAGTGGTGCAGGAAAAACTGGAAAACTTGACAGCTACGTGTAGCACTGGTGTTAAAGAACTTACCTACTAGTTCAGGAGACATAGGAGACATGGGTCTGATCCCTGAGTTGGGAAGATCTCCTGGAGAAAAAAATGGCAACTCACTCCAGTATTCTTGCCTGGGAAATCTCATGGACAGAGGACCTTGATGGGCTACATTCCACAGGGTCACAAAAAGGTGGGCATGACTGAAGTGACTTAGCATGCTTGCACTCACATGTAAAATAATTAATTTAGAACACTTCCTAACACCATGTAAACACACACACACAAACTCAAAATGGGTTAAAGACCTATATGCAAGGTGAGACACTATAAAATTCTTAGAGAAAAGCATAGGCAGAACACACATATACACTATTGATACTACACATGAACTTTTTTGTCTTCCTCCTAGATTAATAAAAATTTAAAAAAAAATAGGACCCAATTAAATATAAACACTTTTTCATAGCAAGGGAAACCATAAATAAGAAGAAAAATCAACCCTCCAAATGGGAGAAATATTTGCCAACAAATCAAATGACAAAGGATTAATCTCTAAAATATACAAACAGCTCATGCAGCTCAATATATAAAAATTTTAAATGCATGAAAGACCTACATAGCCATTTCTCTGAGGAAGATGTACAGATGGCCAACAAACCCATGAAAAGATACTCAACATCACTAATAGAGAAATGCTGATCAGAATGGTCATCATCAAAAAATCTACAAATGATAACTGGTTGAGACAGTACAGAGAAAAAGGAACCCTCTTAAACTGTTGGTGGAAGTTTAAATTGATAAAGTCACTAGGGAAAACAGTGTGAAGTTTCCTTAAAAAACTAAAAATAGTACTATCATATAACCCTGCAATATCACTAATGGGTATATACTGAGAGAAAACCATTATTCAAAACAACATATGTACCCCAATGTTCATAAGAGCACTACTTAAAAGAGCCAGGGCATGGAAGCATTCAACAGAGGAATGGATAAAGAAGATGTGTCACAATGTTGGTGGGGATGTTAACTGATACAGCCACTATGGATAAAAGTATAGATTCTTTAAAAAAAAAAAAAAAAAAACTAGGAATACAACTACCATCAGTTCAGTTCATTTCAGTCACTCAGTCGTGTCTGACTCTTTGCAACCCCATGAATCGTAGCATGCCAGGCCTCTCCATCACCAACTCCCAGAGTTCACTCAGAGTCACGTCCATCGCGTCAGTGATGCCATCCAGCCATCTCATCTTCTGTCGTTCCCTTCTCCTCTTGCTCCCAATCCCTCCCAGCATCAAAATCTTTTCCAATGAGTCAACTCTTTGCATGAGGTGGCCAAAGTACTGGAGTTTCAGCTTTAGCATCATTCCTTCCAAAGAAATCCCAGGGCTGATCTCCTTCAGAATGGATTGGTTGGATCTCCTTGCAGTTCAAGGGACTCTCAAGAGTCTTCTCCAACACCACAGTTCGAAAGCATCAATTCCATGACCCAACAATNTCTGAGGAAGATGTACAGATGGCCAACAAACCCATGAAAAGATACTCAACATCACTAATAGAGAAATGCTGATCAGAATGGTCATCATCAAAAAATCTACAAATGATAACTGGTTGAGACAGTACAGAGAAAAAGGAACCCTCTTAAACTGTTGGTGGAAGTTTAAATTGATAAAGTCACTAGGGAAAACAGTGTGAAGTTTCCTTAAAAAACTAAAAATAGTACTATCATATAACCCTGCAATATCACTAATGGGTATATACTGAGAGAAAACCATTATTCAAAACAACATATGTACCCCAATGTTCATAAGAGCACTACTTAAAAGAGCCAGGGCATGGAAGCATTCAACAGAGGAATGGATAAAGAAGATGTGTCACAATGTTGGTGGGGATGTTAACTGATACAGCCACTATGGATAAAAGTATAGATTCTTTAAAAAAAAAAAAAAAAAACTAGGAATACAACTACCATCAGTTCAGTTCATTTCAGTCACTCAGTCGTGTCTGACTCTTTGCAACCCCATGAATCGTAGCATGCCAGGCCTCTCCATCACCAACTCCCAGAGTTCACTCAGAGTCACGTCCATCGCGTCAGTGATGCCATCCAGCCATCTCATCTTCTGTCGTTCCCTTCTCCTCTTGCTCCCAATCCCTCCCAGCATCAAAATCTTTTCCAATGAGTCAACTCTTTGCATGAGGTGGCCAAAGTACTGGAGTTTCAGCTTTAGCATCATTCCTTCCAAAGAAATCCCAGGGCTGATCTCCTTCAGAATGGATTGGTTGGATCTCCTTGCAGTTCAAGGGACTCTCAAGAGTCTTCTCCAACACCACAGTTCGAAAGCATCAATTCCATGACCCAACAATCCCACTACTGGACATACACCCTGAGAAAACAGTAATTCAAAAAAGCATGTGTACCCTGATGTTCATAGCAGCACTATTTACAATAGCCAGGTCATGGAAGCAAACCTAGATGTCCTTTGACAAATGAATGGATAAAGAAGTTGTAGTACATAATACACAATGGAATATTACTCAGCCATAAAAAGGAGCAAATGTGAGTCAGTTGAACTGAGGTCGATGAACCGAGAACCTGTTATACAGAGTGAAGTGTATCAGAAAGAGACAAATAAATTTCATATATTAATGCATACATATGGACCTAGAAAAACTGTAATGATGAACCTGTTTTCAGGGCAGGAATAGAGACACAGACATATAAATAATAGACTTGTGGAAACAGTAGGGGAATGAGAAGGTGGGAAGAAATGAGAGAGTAGCATTGACATATATACACTACCATGTATACAGTAGATAGCTAGTGGGAAGCTTCTGTGTAACACAGGGAGCTCACCATGGTGTTCTGTGACAACCTAGAGAAGTGGGATGGGGGTGGGAGAGAGGCTTAAGAAAGAGGATATATGGATAATTATGGCTTATTCATGTTATGTAGCAGAAATCACATTGTAAATCAATTCTCCAAATAGAAAAAACTCATGTCACATATATTGAATGGAATATTTCTCAACCAGAAAATGGAACAAAGTTTGGTCATTTGTAGAGACATGGATGGACATAGAGATTGTCATATAGAGTAAGTCAGAAAGAGTAAAATAAGTATCATATGTTAATAAATATCATATATTCCTGCATATATGTGGAATCCAGAAAAATAGTATAGATGACCTTATTTGTGAAGCAAAAATAGAAACACAGATGTAGAGAACAAATGTATGGATAACAAGGGAAAGGGGTGGGGTGGGAGAAATTGGGAGATTGGGATTGACATGTATACACTATTGATACTATGCATAAAATAGACAACTGAGGGGAACATACTGTATAGCACAGGGAGCTCTGCTTTGCTAAGTGAGACATTGTGGTGTCCTAAATGAGAGGGAAATCCAAAGTGAGGGAATCCATATATATGTGTGCCTGAGCTGTGCAGTAGAAGCTAACACAACTTTGTAAGCAACAATAAAAATGAATTATAAAAAAACCTTAGTGCAGTTCACCAGATATGGGTAAACTTTCCAGGACATCCTTTCTCCACAGCTTTTGCAAGAAAATTATAATTTATTTCCAGATTACCTTTGCATGCCCCCAAGAGAGCATTTGTCACCTAAATGTCAACCCCAGTAGTTGAAAGAAGAAAATGCAGTATTTCCATATTTGACATAATTTAAAGTGGTTTATCTTTAAATCAGTGGCTTAGCATTTATCTGTTTGTTTATTTCACAGCCAGTTCCAAAGGCTTTACACCTATCTACAAGCCAAAATTATAACCACTGGTAATATATACTAAGTAGGATAAAAATTAGGCTTGTTGTATTACTCATTTAATTTAGCTTTTGTTAAAACAACAAGTCAGATCAGAAGTACAAAGCAAAGTAAAACCTGTATCCACTGTGTAGCTGCTATGAAATACAGCTGAGACAAAATTAGATTAGTGTCATATTGTGAAGTGTTGTGAACTTCTCAGTTCAGTTCAGTCGCTCAGTCATGTCCAACTCTTTGTGACCCCATGAATCACAGCACGCCAGGCCTCCCTGTTCATCACCATCCCCCGGAGTTCACTCAGACTCACGTCCATCGAGTCAGTGATGCCATCCAGCCATCTCATCTTCTGTTGTCCCCTTCTCCTCCTGCCCCCAATCCCTCCCAGTATCAAAGTCTTTTCCAATGAGTCAACTCTTCGCGTGAGGTGGCCAAAGTACTGGAGTTTCAGCTTTAGCATCATTCCTTCCAAAGAAATCCCAGGGTTGATCTTCAGAATTATCTGGTTGGATCTCCTTGCAGTCCAAGGGACTCTCAGGAGTCTTCTCCAACACCATAGTTCAAAAGCATCAATTCTTCAGCGCTCAGCCTTCTTCGCAGTCCAACTCTCACATCCATACATGACCACAGGAAAAACCATAGCCTTGACTAGACGGACCTTAGTTGGCAAAGTAATGTCTCTGCTTTTGAATATGCTATCTAGGCTGCTCATAACTTTTCTTCCAAGGAGTAAGCATCTTTTAATTTCATGGCTTCAGTCACCATCTGCAGTGATTTTGAAGCCCCCCAAAATAAAGTCTGACACTGTTTCCACTGTTTCCCCATCTATTTCCCATGAAGTGATGGGACCGGATGCCATGATCTTCGTTTTCTGAATGTTGAGCTTTAAGCCAACTTTTTCGCTCTCCTCTTTCACTTTCATCAAGAGGCTTTTTAGTTCCTCTTCACTTTCTGCCATAAGGGTGGTGTCATCTGCATATCTGAGGTTATTGACATTTCTCCGGGCAATCTTGATTCCAGAATTTCTCAAACACTCTTTATTGAACAAATATGAATTGAGTGACAATTATATACAAGGCAGTGTACGAAGAAGAAGAGAAATAAATTACTAGTTGTATTGATTTTAAAAACCTTCTTATGCTATATCACTCTTTGGAGTAGGTTAAATGGACTGCCACTGGTAGAGCTGGACAGTAAAAATGATTCTTTCCTATGTCACTTAGGTCTAATTAGTTGTAAAATCAAAATGTGTCTCTTACAATCTCTGTCATATTTGTCCTTTCCAGTTCCTCTAGGTTCTCATGCCTGAACTAGTATAATTATTACGAGACTAGTTTCTCTGCCTCAAGTTTGAGCAGATTCCACATACGTCTGATGGGTCTCTGAGTAATGTCATTTCCTTATGTTCAGTTCAGTTAGTTCAGTTGCTCAGTTGTGTCTGACTCTTTGTGACTCCATGAACTGCAGCACCCCAGGCCTCCCTGTCCATCACCAACTTCTGGAGTCCACCCAAACCCATGTCCATCGAGTTGGTGATGCCATCCAACCATCTCATCCTCTGTCGTCCTCTTCTCCTCCTGCCCTCAATCTTTCCCAGCATCAGGGTCTTTTCAAATGAGTCAGCTATTCACATCAGGTGGCCAAAGTATTGGAGTTTCAGCTTCAGTATCAGTCCTTCCAATGAACACCCAGGACTGATCCCTTTAGGATAGACTGGTTAGATCTTCTTGCAGTCCAAGGGACTCTCAAGAGTCTTCTACAACACCACAGTTCAAAACCATCAATTCTTTGGTGCTCAGCTTTCTTTATAGTTCAACTCTCACATCCATACATGACCACTGGAAAAACCATAGCCTTGAATAGATGGACTTTTGTTGACAAAGTAATGCCTCTGCTTTTTAATATGCTGTCTAGGTTGGTAATAACTTTCCTTCCAAGGAGTAAGCATCTTTTAATTTCATGGCTTCAGTCACCATCTGCAGTGATTTTGAAGCCCCCCAAAATAAAGTCTGACACTGTTTCCACTGTTTCCCCATCTATTTCCCATGAAGTGATGGGACCGGATGCCATGATCTTCGTTTTCTGAATGTTGAGCTTTAAGCCAACTTTTTCGCTCTCCTCTTTCACTTTCATCAAGAGGCTCTTTAGTTCCTCTTCACTTTCTGCCATAAGGGTGGTGTCATCTGCATATNGAAAAACCATAGCCTTGAATAGATGGACTTTTGTTGACAAAGTAATGCCTCTGCTTTTTAATATGCTGTCTAGGTTGGTAATAACTTTCCTTCCAAGGAGTAAGCATCTTTTAATTTCATGGCTTCAGTCACCATCTTCAGTGATTTGGAGCCCCACCCCCAAATAAAGTCAGCCACTGCTTCCACTGTTTCACCATCTATTTGCCATGAAGTGATAGGACCAGATGCCATGATCTTAGTTTTCTGAATGCTGAGCTTTAAGCCAAGTTTTTCACTCTCCTCTTTCACTTTCATCAAGAGGCTCTTTAGTTCTTCTTCACTTTCTGCCATAAGAGTGGTGTCATCTGCATATCTGAGGTTATTGATATTTCTCCCAGGATTCTTGATTCCATCTTGTGCTTCCTCCAGCCCAGCATTTCTCATGATGTTCTCTGGATATAAGTTAAATAAGCAGGGTGACAATATACAGCCTTGATGCACTCCTTTTCCTATTTCCTTATGTTACTTCCATATTTTCTGTTAATCATCATCAGTCGGTTTCTGACTTGCATAACCTTCCATAAATGGAACATTCCAATAGGTGCCTTTACTCTGGTCTAGTTACTCTCTTTCCTTTCCCAGGAATAAAGTCTGTTCTTTTCTGTTTAATGAGTTGCTTTAGCTAGCATCTTTACAATAATCCAGTAGCAGCAGCTGTTGCAGAACCATGGTGGAAAAGGATTCTGAATAGCTAGGACATGGAAGCAACCTAGATGTCCATCAGCAGATGAATGGATAAGAAAGCTGTGGTACATATACACAATGAGTTTTACTCAGCCATTAAAAAGAATACATTTGAATCAGTTCTAATGAGGTGGATGAAACTGGAGCCTATTATACAGAGTGAAGTAAGCCAGAAAGAAAAACACCAATACAGTATACTAATGCATATATATGGAATTTAGAAAGATGGTAACAATAACCTTGTATGCGAGACAACAAAAGAGACACAGATGTATAGACCAGTCTTTTGGACTCTGTGGGAGAGGGAGAGGGTGGGATGACTTGGAGGAATGGCATTGAAACATGTATAATATGATATAAGAAATTAATTTCCAGTCCAGGTTTGATGCAGGATACAGGATGCTTGGGGCTGGTGCACTGGGATGACCCAGAGGGATGATACGGGGAGGGAGGTGGGAGGGGGGGGTTCAGGATGGGGAACACGTGTATACCCATGGCAGATTCATGTTGATGTATGGCAAAACCAATACAATATTGTAAAGTAATTAGCATCTAATTACAATAAATAAATTTATAAAAAAAGAAAGAAAAAAATCCACATGTAAGTGAACTTGAGAAATTCAAACACGTGTTGTTCAAGGGTCAACTCTAGTTACCTGACTCATATTTATTGTGGAAATTAAATGAGTGGTATAAATAAAAATGCTTAAAACAGTTTCTGGCCCACAGTAATGCTCAATAAGTGATATGATGATGATGATGATATGGACATGTTTGTTACTCTGTCTTTGCACATTTGTAGGCTAGATTGCTGGGCCTATCATTGCTGGATAAAATGCTGTTCAAATTTGAAATCTTAATAAAAATGCTATACAATTTTTATAACCACCAACTGCATAAAATTACCTGATTCTTTATATTCTTGCCAATTCAGAGTATTTTTAAAACTTTCTAATCTGATAGATTAAAAACCTTTCATTACTGTTTAATTTGTGTTTGCAAGACAATTAATTGAGATTAAGCTACAAGCTATCTATATTTTTCTGTGAATTACCTATTTTCATTTCCCCCATTGTGTGTGTGTGTGTGAAGGTGAAGGGTTGATTATGTTATATTAGGAAAGAATTTAACTTTGTTCCCAAACAGATAGCCAGTTGATCAAGTGCCATTTATTAAAGAATCCATCTTTTTTAAATTTAATTTTAAATGCCACCACATTTATCAAATACTAAATATCCATATATATATATAATATATGTGCATTTTAAAGCTCTATTATTTTTGTTAATTTTTTGTGTATCGCAGTTTTTACTTTTGCAAATTTATGGCATCAATTTTGACATCTAGTAGAATAAGACTATTCATACACATATTGAAACTGCATCTATTACATTAATTCCTCTTAACTAGTGGGAAATTAATGCAACATAAATGCCTACTTATAGTTTGAAGATAATATCAAGCTCCAATTCATCTTAATAAATATTATGTGGTGATGCCTTCACTATTAACTAATGATGGTGCAAATAACCAAAGGTCTCATCTGAAACCTTTCCTTCTTGCTGCATATGTAAGCAAAATGTCTATGGCAAAAAATCTTAACCTCTCATGAACCTTATATTTTCAGCTGAAATTTATTGTTTATTCTGCCTTGAACACATTGGGCAAGTCAACATTTCTGTGTCCTTGCTTCACACTACTTCTTATATCTGAGCTGTTCCTCCTGTTTATTTTCCAGGCAAGCTTGTGTTTATCCTTCAAAGCTCACCTCATTTTATGCCTTGTGTCATACCTTCTTTAATAGGCACATAATTTTTGTTGAAACCTATAAAATTAACCATTAAACTATTCTTTAGTTTATCATGGGTATCTATAGGATTTTACCCCTACCACTCCACTGAAAGTGTTCTTTTCAAGACCACCAGTAACCTCCAAATTATTAAATCCAATAGTAAATTCTCAGTCCTCATCTTACTCAAAATTATGTGCAGGAAATGATAGCTTTAACCATACCTCCTGGAAACACTTTTCTTCATATGACTTCCAGGTTTCTATGCTGTCTTGTTTATCCTCCTAGCATTTTGATGTCTCCTTTTTTGAATCTTCTTTATCTTACCCAACTTTAAATTTTGGAGTGCTCCAAGGCTCAGACTTCAGAAGTCTATATACACTCAGCATTTAGGTGCTTTTAGCCAGTTCCATGACTTCACATCTGATCCGTATGCCAGTGATTCCTAAATTTTGTATACCCAGCTAAAACCATGCTTCAGCTAAAACCTGAAATCACAACTCATATGTAACAATCTACTTCATATCTTTACTTGGATATCTGTTAGACATCTCAAATTTAATACATCCAAAACTTAACTTTCATTCTCTCATCACTAAACCTGCCTAGTCTGAAGTCTTATCTATGTCAGGTAATGATAATAATATCTTTTAATTTGCTGAAGCCCTTAAACTTGAAGTAATCTGCTGGAAATCTCTCTAGTACTTTATATCCTATCAACAAAAGATCACATTTTTGCCTTCAGATTCTAATCTCAATATTTCTATCACTGTTTCCTTGGTACAAGTCAACATCATCTCACTTGGATTAAAGCACTGGATGGCTTAGTGGTTTATTTGCTAGCCCCTGATCTAAAGTGATCGTTTTAAAAACATGTGTCGGGTATTGTTTCTTCTTTTCTCAAAACTCTCTAATGGTTTTCCATATCATGCAGTGTAAAAATCAAAGTTTTTACCATAGTCTCCAAGGCCTTATGCATTTGGGCCCTCTGCTAACTTTCTGACCTCATCTCCTGCCATTCATCCCTTTGCTGTCTACACTGTAGCCACACTGCCCCTTTCACTGTTCCTAGAATGTGCCAGACATGTGCTCACTTCAGGGAATTTGCATTGACTGTTCCCTTTGCTTAAAACATTATTCCCCAGATCTTCCTATACCTTATCTCTTACTTGCCTCTGCTGAAATGTGACTTTTTTTTAAAATTTATAATTGGAGGATAATTGCTTTACAATGTTGTGTTGGTTTTTGCTGAACGATGATGCAAATCAGAATTAAATACAAATATATCCACTCCCTCCTAAACCTCCCTACCACTCCCCATCTCACTCCTCTAGGTCATCATAGAGCATTAGGCTCAACTCTGTGTTACATAGTGGTTTCCCACTAGTATCTGTTTTACACATGATAGTGTATATATGTCAATGCTACTCTCAATTCATCCCACCCTCTCCTTCCCTTGCTGTGGCCACAAGTCGATTCTCTATTTCTGAGTCTTTAATCCTGCCCTGCATATAGGTTCATTAGTATCATTTTTCTATATACCATATATATGCATTAATATATGAAATTTTTTTATATTTTCTTTTTTATTGAGGATAATTGGTTTACAGTGTTGTGGTCTCTGCCATACTTGAACAGAAACCAGTCATAATTACATATGTATATGTGTGTGTGTGTTTGTTGGTTTCTGCCATACAACGACGCAAATTAAAATTAAGTATGAATATAGCCACTCCCTTGTGAGCCTCCCTCTCCCCTCATTCCACCCTTCTAGGTCGTCACAGAGTGCCAGGTTTAGCTCCCTGTGTTATACAAGAGCTTCCTGCTAGTTATTTATTTTACATATGGTAGTGTATATATGTCAATACTACTTTCTCAATTTGTACTACCCTCTCCTTAACCTGGGCTTCCCAGGTGGCTAAGTGGTAAAGAATCTGCCTGCCATTACAGGAGACACAGGAGATGTGGGTTTGATCCCTGGGTCAGGAAGATCCTCTAGAGGAAGAAATGACAACCCATTCGAGTATTCTTGGCTGGGAAATCTCGTGGACAGAGGAGCCTTTTGGGCTACAGTCTATGGGTTTACAAAAGAGTCAAAGAAGACTGTGAATAAAACAACTCCTTCCCCTGCTGTGTCCACCAGACCATTCTCTGTGTCTGTGTTTCCATTTCTTCTCTGTAAATAGGTTCATCAATACTGTTTTTCTAGATTCCATATATGTGTTAATATACAATATTTGTTCTTCTCTTTCTGACTTACTTCACTCTGTATAACAGGCTCTAGGTTCATCTACCTCATTAAAAAATGAGTTTAACAGACTCATTTTTTTTTTCCTTTTTATGACCAAATACTATTTCATTGTATATTTGTACCATAACTTCTTTATCCATTCATCTGTTGATCGACACCTAGGTTGCTTCCATGTCTTGTCTATTGTAAATAGTGCTATTATGAACATTGGGATACACATGTCTTTTTGAACTACTGTTTTCTCAGGGTATATGCCCAGTAGTGGGATCACTATGTCATGCTGCTGCTGCTAAGTAGCTTCAGTCATGTCCAACTCTGTGGGACCCTGTAGACGGCAGCCAACTAGGCTCCCCTGTCCCTGGGATTCTCCAGGAAAGAACACTGGAGTGGGTTCCCATTTCCTCCTCCAATGTATGAAAGTGAAAAGTGAAAGTGAAGTCACTCAGTCGTGTCCGACTCTTAGCGACCCCATGTGTTCTTCTCTTTCTGACTTACTTCACTCTGTATAACAGGCTCTAGGTTCATCTACCTCATTAAAAAATGAGTTTAACAGACTCATTTTTTTTTTCCTTTTTATGACCAAATACTATTTCATTGTATATTTGTACCATAACTTCTTTATCCATTCATCTGTTGATCGACACCTAGGTTGCTTCCATGTCTTGTCTATTGTAAATAGTGCTATTATGAACATTGGGATACACATGTCTTTTTGAACTACTGTTTTCTCAGGGTATATGCCCAGTAGTGGGATCACTATGTCATGCTGCTGCTGCTAAGTAGCTTCAGTCATGTCCAACTCTGTGGGACCCTGTAGACGGCAGCCAACTAGGCTCCCCTGTCCCTGGGATTCTCCAGGAAAGAACACTGGAGTGGGTTCCCATTTCCTCCTCCAATGTATGAAAGTGAAAAGTGAAAGTGAAGTCACTCAGTCGTGTCCGACTCTTAGCGACCCCATGGACTACAGCCCACCAGGCTCCTCTGTCCATGGGATTTTCCAGGCAAGAGGACTGGACTGGGGTGTCATATGGTAGATTTATTTATAATTTTTTAAGGACTCTCTATACTCTTCTCCATAGTAGATGTGTTAATTAACATTCCCACCAAGAATGCAAGATGGTTTTCTTTTTCCGCATTCTCTCCAACATTTACTGTTTGTAGATTTTTTTGATGATGGCCATTCTGACTGGTTTGAGGTGATACTTCATTGTAATTTTCATCTGAATTTCTCTAATAATGAGCAATGTTGAGCATCTTTCCATGTCTTTGTTGGCCATTAGTATATCTTCTTTGGAGAAATGTCTGGTTAGGTTTTCCACCCATTTATTAATTGGGTTGTTTGCTTTTTCTGGTACTGAGTTACATGAGCTGCTTGTATATTTTGCAGATTAATCCTTTGTCAGTAACTTCATTTCTAATTTTTTCTATCATTTTGTGGGTTCTCTTTTCATTTTGTTTATAGGTTTTTTTGCTGCACAAAAGCTTTTAAGTTTAATTAGGGCCAATTGTTTCTTTTTGTTTTTATTCGATTACTTCAGGAGGTGGGCCAAGAAGTATCTTGCTGTGATTTATATCAAAGAGTATTCTGCCTATGTTTTCCTCTAAAAATTTTATAGTTCCTGGCCTTACAATTAGGTCTTTAATCCATTTTGAGTTTGTTTGTGTATGGTGTTATGAAGTGTACTAATTTCATTCATTTACATGTATCTGTACTGTTTTCCTCAGAGAAGGCAATGGCACCCCATTCCAGTACTCTTGCCTGGAAAATCCCATGGACGGAGGAGCCTGGTAGGTTGCAGTCCATGGGGTTGTGAAGAGTTGGACACGACTGAGCGACTTCACTTTCACTTTTCACTTTCACTTTTCACTTTCCTGCATTGGAGAAGGAAATGGCAACCCACTCCAGTGTTCTTGCCTGGACAATCCCAGGGATGGGGGAGCCTGGTTGGCTGCCGTCTATGGGGTCACACAGAGTCAGACACGACTGAAGCAACTTAGCAGCAGCAGGACTGTTTTCCAGCAGCACTTGTTGAAGAGGCTGCCTTTTCTCCATTGTATATTCTTGCTTCCTTTATCAAAGATAAGTTGCCTGTGTGTGTGTGGGTTTATCTCCGAGCCTTCTGTCTTGTTCCATTTGTCTAAATTTCTGTTTCTATTCCAGTACCATACTGTCTTGATGACTGTAGATTTGTAGTATAGTCTGAAGTCAGGAAGGTTGATTCCTCCAGCTCCATATTTGTTTTCAAGATTGCTTTGTCTATTTGAGGTCTTTTGTATTTCCATACAAATTGTGAAATTTTTAGTTCTCAGTTCAATCAGTTGAGTCCGACTCTTTGCAACCTCATGGACTGCAGGACACTAGGCTTGCTTGACCGTCACCAATGACTGAAGCTTGCTCAAATTCAAGCTCATTGAGTCACTGATGACATCCAACCATCTCATCCTCTGTTATCCCCTTCTCCTGCTTCCTTCAATCTTTCCCAGCATCAGGATCTTTTCCAATGAGTCAGTTCTTCACATCAGGTGGCCAAAGAATTGGAGTTTCAGCTTCAGCATCAATCCTTCCAATGAATATTCAGGACTGATTTCCTTTAGGATGGACTGGCTTGATCTCCTTGCAGTTCAAGGGGCTCTCAAGAGTCTTCTCCAATACCACAGTTCAAAAACATCCATTCTTTGGCAGTCAGCCTTCTTTATAGTCCAACTCTCACATCCATACATGACCACTGGAAAAGCCATAGGTTTGACTAGATGGACCTTTGTCGGCAAAGTGATGTCTCTGCTTTTTGATATGCTGTCTAGGTTGGTCATAGCTTTTCTTCCAAGGAGCAAGTGTCTTTTAATTTCATGATTGCAGTCACCATCCACAGTGATTTTGGAGCACAAGAAAATAAAGTTTGTTACTGTTCCCACTGTTTTCCCATCTATTTGCCATGAAGTGATAGGACAAGCATATTCAAAAGCAGAGACATTACTTTGCCGACTAATGTCCATCTACTCAAGGCTATGGTTTTTCCAGTAGTCATGTATGGATATGAGAGTTGGACTGTGAAGAAGGCTGAGCGCCAAAGAATTGATGCTTTTGAACTGTGGTGTTGGAGAAGACTCTTGAGAGTCCCTTGGACTGCAAGGAGATCCAACCAGTCCATTCTGAAGGAGATCCGCCCTGGGATTTCTTTGGAAGGAATGATGCTAAAGCTGAAACTCCAGTAATTTCGCCACCNATTGATGCTTTTGAACTGTGGTGTTGGAGAAGACTCTTGAGAGTCCCTTGGACTGCAAGGAGATCCAACCAGTCCATTCTGAAGGAGATCCGCCCTGGGATTTCTTTGGAAGGAATGATGCTAAAGCTGAAACTCCAGTAATTTCGCCACCTCATGCGAAGAGTTGACGCATTGGAAAAGACTTTGATGCTGGGAGGGATTGGGGGCAGGAGGAAAAGGGGACGACCGAGGATGAGATGGCTGGATGGCATCACTGACTCGATGGACATGAGTTTCCGGGAGTTGGTGATGGACAGGGAGGCCTGGCGTGCTGCGATTCATGGGGTTGCAAAGAGTCGGACATGAATGAGCAACTGAACTGAACTGAACTGATAGGACCATATGCCATGACCTCAGTTTTCTGAATGTTGAGCTTTAAGCCAACTTTTTCACTCTCCTGTTTCACTTTCATCAAGAAGCTCTTTAGTTCTTCATTTTCTGCCAAAAGGATGGTGTCATTGGCATATCTGAGGTTATTGATATTTCTCCTGACAATCTTGATTCCAGCTTCTGCTTCATCCAGCCTGACATTTGGCATGATGTACTCTTCATATAAGTTAAATAAGTGGGGTGACCATATACATCCTTGACATACTCCTTTCCTAATTTGAAACCAGTTTGTTCCATGTAAGGTCTGACTGTTGCTTCTTGACCTGCATATCTTTGATTTCTCAGGAGGCAGGTGAGATGGTCTGGTATTTCCATCTCTTTAAGAATTTTCCACAGTATGTTGTGATCCATGCAGTCAAAGGCTTTGGCATAGTCAATAAAACAGAAGCAGATGCTTTTCTGGAATTCTCTTCCTTTTTCTATGATCCAACAGATGTTGACAATTTGATCTCTGATTCCTCTGCCTTTTCTAAATCCAGCTTGAACGTGTGGCATTTCATGGTTTATGTGCTGCTGAAGCCTGGCTTGGAGATTTTGAGCATTACTTTGCTAGCATGTGAGATGAGTGCAGTAGTTTGGCTTTGCCTTTTTTTGTGATTGGATTGAAAACTGACCTTTTCCAGTCCTGTGGTCTGCTGAGTTTTCCATTTTTTTGATTTTAGTTCTGTGAAAAATGCTATTGGTAGTTTGATACGGATTGCATTGAATCTGTAGATTAGATTTGGTAGTATATTCATTTTCACAATATTGATTCTTCCAATCCACGAACATGGTATATCTCTCCAACTGTTTGTGTCATCTTTGATTACTTTGATCAGTGTCTTACAGTTTTCTACGTATAGTCCTTTGTCTCTTTTAGTAGATTTATTCCTTGGTATTTTTAAATTTTTTTTCTTGCCACAGTGAATGGGATGGTTTCCTTAACTTCTCTTTCTATTTTTCATTGTTTGTGTGTAGAAATGCAAAGGGATTTTTGTGAATTAATTTTGTATCCTTTGACTTCCAAATCACTGATAAGCTCTATAATTTTCTGGTGGCATTTTTAGGGTTTTTATGTATAGTAACGTGTCATCTACAAACAGTGAGAATTTTAGTTTTGTTTTTTTCCAATCTAGATTCCTTTTATTTCTTTTCTTCTCTGATTGCCATGGCTAGGACTTCCAAACTGTTGAATAATAGTGGAGACAGTGGGGACCTTTATGTTTATCTTGATATCAGAGGAAAAACTTTCAATTCTTCACCATTTAGGATCATGTTTGCTATGGATTTTTCATGTATGGCCTTTACTATAATGAGGTAATTTCCTTCTCTGTCAATTTTCTGCAGAATTTTAATCATAAATGGGTACTGAATTTTATCAAAAGCTTTTCTCTGCATCTATCGAGATGATCATATTGGTTTTGTCTTTCAATTTGTTAATATGGTATATCACATTGATTGATTTGCATATATTGAAAAATTACTGTATCTCTGTGATAAATGCCACCTGAACATGGTATATGATATTTTTAATGTGTTCTTGAATTCTGTTTGCAAGAATTTTGTTGAGGATTTTTGCACCTGTGTTCATCAGTGATATTGGCCTATAAACTTCTTTTTTGTGTGATATTTTTGTCTGGTTTTGATATAGGTTGATGGTGGCTTAATAGAATGAGTTTGGAAGTTTTCCTCCCTCTGCAATTTTTTTGAGAAGTTTAAACTGAGTAGGCATGAGATCTTCTCTGAACTTTTCATAGAAATTGCCTGTGAAGCCATCTGGCCCTGGGCTTTTGTTGTCTGGAAGGTTTGTGATCAAAGTTTTCAGTTCATGAGATTTGTCTTTTCATATTTTCAATTTTTTCTTGGTTCAGTCTTGGGAGGTTGTTTTTTTCTAGATATTAGTACATTTCTTTTATTGGCATGTAAGTGCTTGCAATAATCTCTTATGACCCTTTTATTTCTTTTTAAAGATAACTTTATTTATTTATTTTTGGCTTTGCTGGTTTGTGCAAGCTTTTCTGTAGTTGAGATGATCAGGGACAAGTCTATTTGCAGTGTTTCGGCTTCTCATTGTGCTGGCTTCTCTTATTGTGGAACACTGGCTCTAGGACACATGGGCTTCAGTAGTTCAGTGGTTTCAGTAGTTGTGTTTCCCAGCTGTAGAGCACAGGCTCAATAGTTGTTGTAAACAGGGTTAGTTGCTCCATGGCATGTGGGATTTTCCTGGACCAAGGACTGAACCTGTTTCTTCTGCACTGACAGGCAGAGTCTTTACCATTGAGCCACCAGGGAAGCCCTGATCCTTTTTTTTTCTATTTTCCCTGCATTGTGCACTGTAATTTGTTTTCAATTTCTAATTTTATGGATTTGAATCTTCTCCCTTATTTTCTTGATGAAAATAGCCCCTGGTTTGTCAATTTTGTTTATCTTCTCAAAGAAGCAGCTTTTTGTTTTCTTGACCTTTCCTTTTTTATTCATTTTTATTTTATTTCCTTTCTGATCTTTATGAGTTATTTCCCTCTACTAACTTTTTTTAATCTTCTTTTTCTATTTGCTTTAAGTGTAAAATTAGGCTGTTTATTTGATGTTTTCCTTGTTTCTAGATGTAAGCTTTTATTGCTATAAACTTACCACTTAGCAGTGCTTTTGGTGCACTCTATAGGTTTTGGATTGTCATGTTTTCTTTTTCATTTGTTTCTAGGCATTTTTAAAAATTTCCTCTTTGATTTCTTCAGTGTTGTTCAGTTGCTCAGTCATGTCCAACTCTTTGTGACCCCGTAGACTGTGGCACACCAGGGTTCCCTGTCCCTCACTATCTCTTGGAGTTTTCTCAAACTCATGTCCATTGAGTTGATGATGCCATCCAACCATCCCATCCTCTGTCACCCGCTTCTCCTCCTGCTTTCAATCTTTCCCAGCATCAGGGTCTTCTAATGAGTCAGCTGTTCATATCAGGCGGTCATATTATTGGAGCTTCAGCATCAGTTCTTCCAATGAATATTCAGGGTTGATTTCCTTTAGGATTGATTGGTTTGATNCACCCGCTTCTCCTCCTGCTTTCAATCTTTCCCAGCATCAGGGTCTTCTAATGAGTCAGCTGTTCATATCAGGCGGTCATATTATTGGAGCTTCAGCATCAGTTCTTCCAATGAATATTCAGGGTTGATTTCCTTTAGGATTGATTGGTTTGATCTTGCCATCCAAGGACTTAAAAAAGTCTTCTCCAACGTCACACTTAGAATTTTTTTTTTTAAATTTCAATTATTGTGTTGTTCATTGCTGATGGTCTGTTCTTTAGTTCTTTTTGGTCATTGTTAAACATTTATATATCTTCTTGATCAATGCCTCCATTTTATTTATCTGTGCCTCCATTCTGTTTCTGAGATTTTGAATCAGCTTTACTATCATTACCTTGAATTGTTTTTCAGGTTGACTGCCTATTTTCTCTTTGTTTGTTTGGTCTTGTGAGTTGTCACCTTACTCATTCATTTACTGCATGGTTCTCTGTCTTCCTATTTTGTTTAACTTACTGTGCTTGGGGTCTTCTTTCCACAGGCTGCAGGGTCATAATTCAGCTTACTTGCAAAGTTTGCTCCCAGTGTGTAGGTTTGGACCAGTGCTTTGTGTAAGCTTTCTGGTGGAGGGGGTCTGGTGTCTGTGTTCTTGTGGGTGCAGCTGTATTTTGTCTCTGATGGGCAGTACCATGTCCAGTGGTTCTGGTGTGCCTTTGAGCTAAGTATGGCTTTAGACAACCTGTCTTCTAATGGGTGGGGATGTGTTCCTGTTTTGTTCCTTTTTTAGCTTCTAGTGTCCAGTACTGAAACTTGCTGGCCACTGGGTGAAGCCAGGTCTTAGTGTTAAGATGGAGGCCTTTGGGAGAGTTCTTGCCAATTAATATTCCATTGGGATGGGATTTCTCACGTGATCCAATGTCCTAGACTCAGGTCTCTCACATCAGAGGTTCAGGACTGACCCTTGGCTGGAGCACCAAGACTGCAAGTCACACAGCACATTGAAAGTGAAAGTTGCTCAGTCATGTCTGACTCTTTGCAACCCCATGGACTATAGAGTCCATGGAATTCTCTAGGCCAGAATACTGGANATGTCCTAGACTCAGGTCTCTCACATCAGAGGTTCAGGACTGACCCTTGGCTGGAGCACCAAGACTGCAAGTCACACAGCACATTGAAAGTGAAAGTTGCTCAGTCATGTCTGACTCTTTGCAACCCCATGGACTATAGAGTCCATGGAATTCTCTAGGCCAGAATACTGGAGTGGGTAGACACTCCCTTCTCCAGGGGATCTTCCCAACCCAGGAATCGAACCCAGGTCTCCCACATTGCAGGTAGATTCTTTACACAGCACATTACAGAAGGGAGAAAAAAATAAACAAAAAACAGGCAGACAAAACCCCAAGACAAATGGTAAAAGCAAACCTAAACAGACAAAAACACACAAAGAAACACTTGGAAAAAGAAAAGAAGAGACAAGGAAACAAATAGAAGGGTGCAGTCACACCAATAATGCAACACATAAATGAAAACAAACACCAAAAACAAACTATCAAAAATTAAAAATGATAGGTAGAAAATCAAAATGAAGAAAGCAAACTTTAAAAAAGCAAAGAAAGCATAAAACAAATGCACCAATATGATCAAAAGAAAAAGAAAATGTAAAACAAGGAGAGATGCAAACAAAAGCAAAAAATACAAAATAATAAACAACTAAAGTAAAACTAGAATATAAAATACAGTTAAAAATAAGAAAAAAGAAAAAACAAAGCTGAGCAGAGGAAAAAAAACTTGGGAAAATACAATATACAAAAAAATAGAAAAAAGAAAAACATAAAATAATAATATAAAGTTAAAGCATAAAAAACAAAAGTTAATGGAAAATAAAGAACAATATACTAGTAGTATTAAGAATATTTTCCTGTTGTCTCAGGTGTCAGTTTCCTTGCCCCACAGTGAGCTCCAGCCAACCTGCCTTCTCAGGGCATCCTCCAATATTTCTAGGAAGGTATCTGTATCAGCTGTGGTCACTGAGCCTGCTTAGACTCTGATGTTGCTTTATTCTGGCTAGTACTTGCTTCCAAAGTCCACAATTACTCACGAAGTCCACAGCTTCAAATGTGGGAATACTCATTTGTCTATTCAGATATCCTACATCTCCTTGGCAGGGTTTGCCAAGCCAATTGTGATGAATTAATCTCTTGCTCCTGTGGCTGTACGAGGGAATTCCCTTCCTCTTCTTTGGTCTCACAGCTCCTACAAGTCAAGTCTGATTCTGGCTCTGCCTCTGTATGCCACCCTCTGGTGTCTGTCCCTCACTCAGACAATAGGGAGCAGAAGCAGCAGCTGATTATGGCTCACAAACTCACTCAGACCAGGGAGAAGGAGGGATATTGCAGTCAAAATTGGGATATACATGGAGGGACTGTGGCAGAGGCTCAACAGGACATTGCTACATCCTGATGAAAGCAGTGTATTCTCCCAGGGGATTTTGCCCTGGACTGTGGGACCTTTGGCAGTGCCAGGCTGCACAGGCTCCCTGGAAGTTGTGGATGGTGACCTCCACTTGTTCACAGCTTGGTGGTAGTGGTGGCAGTTGTCTCACTGCCTCAGTATTCAGAGATAGCAACTGCAGCTTGTCTGCCTTTGTAGCTCATGAAGGCAGTGCCCTGCTATCTGTGAGTGTATGGAGATAGATGCTCCTTGGTAGGACCACCCCTCTTCTCTTTTACCCCAAGACAATGACCTCTTGCTTCTCTGGCTTTTTCCTGAATTCCTTCAACTGTGTCATACTAGCCTCCTCAGGCTGTCATCATGACAGTCATCCCCAGTCCTCTACCTGAGGTCTGACCTCTGAAGCCTGAATCTCAGTACCTTACTCACAACTGCTCCAGTGGGTGTGCAGACAAACATCTGATCCTGAGGGTTTCTACTCAGCAGTGATCTCTGCGTGGAGTCCTTTCTGCTTTGCCTTTGCACACCTGTTACTGCACTGTCTTCTGAGGCTCCAAAGCTCCTCCCTTTCCCTACTAGTGAAAAGATTTCCTATTATGCAGAAACTTTTCCTCCTTTATAGCTCCCTCCCAGAGGCACAGGTCCTGTCTGGATTCCTTTGTCTCTCTCTCTCTCTCTCTCTATTTTTCTTATTTCTTTTGCTCTGTCCCATTTTGTGGACATTTGCTTGCCTTTTTGGAAGTCTGAGGTCTCTTGCCAGTGTTCAGTAGGTGTTCTGTAGGAGTTGGTCCACATGAAAATGTATTTCATGTATTTGTGGGGAAGGAGGGGATCTCCACATATGACTCCACTACCATCTGGAAGATTCCCCTCAAATGTGACTTTTCTACAAAGACCTTCTCTCAATAGTGTGGCACTCCTTATTCACTTAATGTCTTTCTAATTGCTTGAAGTTAACATTGTCTAACCTTACCTATATGTTCATGTGTTTATTATCTGTTTTCTCAATTTAAATGTAAACAAGTCAAGGGCAGAGATTTATCATTCCTGTTAAATAATATATACCCTAGTGTTTAGCATAGTGCTTAGCTCTTCTCTAAACTTTTGCTGGAATTTGCCTGTGAAGCCATCTGGTCTTGTGCCTTTGTTTTGGGAAGATTTTTGATTAGAGTTTCGTTTTCCATGCTTGTGATTAGTCTGTTCATATTTTCTGTGTGTTCTTGGTTTGGTTTCGGATAGTTACACTTTTCTAAGAATTTGTCCATTCCTTCCATGTTATCCATTTTATTGGTATATAGTTGGTCATAGTAGTCTCTAGTGATCCTTTTCATTTCTGCTTTGTCTATTTTAACTTCTCCTTTATCAGTTCTAATTTTATTGATTTGAGTCTTCATCCTTTTTTCGTTAAAGAGCCTGGCTTATGATGTGTCCATTTCATTTATTTTCTCAAAGAACTAGTTTTAGCTGTATTGATCTTTGGTATTGTCTCCATTTCTTTTTCATTTATTTCTGGTCTGATTTTTTAAGATTTATTTCATACTACTAACTTTGGGGTGTTTTTATTCTTCTTTTTCTAGCTACTTTAGTTATAAGATTGTTTTTTATTTGATGATTCCCTTGTTTCTTGAGATAGTTTGTATTCCTATAACTTTCCTTCTTAACACTGCTTTTTCTGTATCCCAGACGTTTTGGGTTGTTGTGTTTTCATTGCCATTTGCTTCCAGGTAATTTTTTATTTCCTCTTTGATTTTTTTTTTCAGTGACCTCTTGATTATTCAGAAGAGTATTGTTTAGCTTCCATGTGCTTGTGTTTTTTATAGATTTTTCCTATTGATATGTTTTAGTATTCTTTCTTTGTTTTTAATCTATGTTAACTTGATTAATATGTGTCTTGATGTTTTTCTCCTTGTATTTATCCTGTAAGGGACTCTCTGCACTTCTTGGACTTGCTGACTATTTTCCTTTCCCATATTGGGGAAGTTTTCAAGAAAATTAATTTTTTTTTAATTTTTATTTTTATTTACTTTACAGTACTGTATTGGTTTTGGCATACATTGACATGTATTTTTATTTACTTTACAGTACTGTATTGGTTTTGGCATACATCATGGGTGTACATGAACTCCCAAACATGAACCCCCCCACCTCCCACCCCACATCATCCCTCCAGATCATCCCCATACACCAGCCCCAAACATCCTGCATCGAACATAGACTGGCGATTCGTTTCTTACATGATAGTATACATATTTCAATGCTATTCTCCAAAATCATCCCACCCTCTCCCTTTCCCTCTCCCTCAGAGTCCAAAAGTCCGCTCTACACACCTGTGTCTCTTTTGCTGTCCTGCATACAGGGTCCTCATTACCATCTTTCTAAATTCCATATATATGTGTTAGTATACTGTATTGGTGTTTTTCTTTCTGGCTTACTTCACTCTGTATAATTGGTTCCAGTTTCATCCATCTTATTAGAACTGATTCAAATGTATTCTTTTTAATGGCTGAGTAATACTCCATTGTGTATATGTACCACAGCTTTCTTATCCATTCATCCGCTGATGGACATCTAGGTTGTTTCCATGTCCTGGCTATTATAAACAGTGCTGCAATGAACATTGGGGTACATGTGTCTCTTTCTATTCTGGTTTCCTCGGTGTGTATGCCCAGCAGTGGGATTGCTGGGTCATAAGGCAGTTCTATTTGCAATTTCTTAAGGAATCTCCACACTGTTCTCCATAGTGGCTGTACTAGTTTGCATTCCCACCAACAGTGTAAAAGGGTTCCCTTTTCTCCACACCCTCTCCAGCATTTATTGCTTGCAGACTTTTGGATCGCAGCCATTCTGACTGGTGTGAAGTGGTATCTCATTGTGGTCTTGATTTGCATTTCTCTGATAATGAGTGACGTTGAGCATCTTTTCATGTGTTTGTTAGCCATCCGTATGTCTTCTTTGGAGAAATGTCTATTTAGTTCTTTGGCCCATTTTTTGATTGGGTCGTTTATTTTTCTGGAATTGAGCTGTATAAGTTGCTTGTATATTTTTGAGATTAGTTGTTTGTCAGTTGCTTCATTTGCTATTATTTTCTCCCATTCAGAGGGTTGTCTTTTCACCTTGCTTATAGTTTCCTTTGTTGTGCAGAAGCTTTTAATTTTAATTAGATCCCATTTGTTTATATTTGCTTTTATTTCCAGTATTCTGGGAGGCGGATCATTGAGGATCCTGCTGTGATTTATGTCGGAGAGTGTTTTGCCTATGTTCTCCTCTAGGAGTTTTATAGTTTCTGGTCTTACATTTAGATCTTTAATCCATTTTGAGTTTATTTTTGTGTGTGGTGTTAGAAAGTGATCTAGTTTCATTCTTTTACAAGTGGTTGACCAGTTTTCCCAGCACCACTTGTTAAAGAGATTGTCTTTACTCCATTGTATATTCTTGCCTCCTTTGTCAAAGATAAGGTGTCCATATGTGTGTGGATTTATCTCTGGGCTTTCTATTTTGTTCCATTGATCTATATTTCTGTCTTTGTGCCAGTACCACACTGTCTTGATGACTGTGGCTTTGTAGTAGAGCCTGAAGTCAGGTAAGTTGATTCCTCCAGTTCCATTCTTCTTTCTCAAAATTGCTTTGGCTATTCGAGGTTTTTTGTATTTCCATACAAATCTTGAAATTATTTGTTCTAGTTCTGTGAAAAATACCGCTGGTAGCTTGATAGGGATTGCATTGAATCTGTAGATTGCTTTGGGTAATATATTCATTTTCACTATATTGATTCTTCCAATCCATGAACATGGTATATTTCTCCATCTATTAGTGTCCTCTTTGATTTCTTTCATCAGTGTTTTATAGTTTTCTATATATAAGTCTTTAGTTTCTTTAGGTAGATATATTCCTAAGTATTTTATTCTTTTCGTTGCAATGGTGAATGGAATTGTTTCCTTAATTTCGTTTTCTACTTTCTCATTATTAGTGTATAGGAATGCAAGGGATTTCTGTGTGTTGATTTTATATCCTGCAACTTTACTATATTCATTGATTAGCTCTAGTAATTTTCTGGTGGAGTCTTTAGGGTTTTCTATGTAGAGGATCATGTCATCTGCAAACAGTGAGAGTTTTACTTCTTCTTTTCCAATTTGGATTCCTTTTATTTCTTTTTCTGCTCTGATTGCTGTGGCCAAAACTTCCAGAACTATGTTGAATAGTAGCGGTGAAAGTGGACATCCTTGTCTTGTTCCTGACTTTAGGGGAAATGCTTTCAATTTTTCACCATTGAGGATAATGTTTGCTGTGGGTTTGTCATATATAGCTTTTATTATGTTGAGGTATGTTCCTTCTATTCCTGCTTTCTGGAGAGTTTTTATCATAAATGGATGTTGAATTTTATCAAAGGCCTTCTCTGCATCTATTGAGATAATCATATGGCATTTATTTTTCAATTTGTTAATGTGGTGAATTACATTGATTGATTTGCGAATATTGAAGAATCCTTGCATTCCTGGGATAAAGCCTACTTGGTCATGGTGTATGATCTTTTTAATGTGTTGTTGGATTCTGATTGCTAGAATTTTGTTGAGGATTTTTGCATCTATGTTCATCAGTGATATTGGCCTGTAGTTTTCTTTTTTTGTGGCATCTTTGTCAGGTTTTGGTATTAGGGTGATGGTGGCCTCATAGAATGAGTTTGGAAGTTTACCTTCCTCTGCAATTTTCTGGAAGAGTTTGAGTAGGATAGGTGTTAGCTCTTCTCGAAATTTTTGGTAGAATTCAGCTGTGAAGCCGTCTGGACCTGGGCTTTTGTTTGCTGGAAGATTTCTGATTACAGTTTCAATTTCCGTGCTTGTGATGGGTCTGTTAAGATTTTCTATTTCTTCCTGGTTCAGTTTTGGAAAGTTGTATTTTTCTAAGAATTTGTCCATTTCTTCCACGTTGTCCAATTTATTGGCATATAATTGCTGATAGTAGTCTCTTATGATTCTTTGTATTTCTGTGTTGTCTGTTGTGATCTCTCCATTTTCATTTCTGATTTTATTGATTTGATTTTTCTCCCTTTGTTTCTTGATGAGTCTGGCTAATGGTTTGTCAATTTTATTTATCTTTTCAAAAAACCAGCTTTTGGCTTTGTTGATTTTTGCTATGGTCTCTTTTGTTTCTTTTGCATTTATTTCTGCCCTAATTTTTAAGATTTCTTTCCTTCTACTAACTCTGGGGTTCTCCATTTCTTCCTTTTCTAGTTGCTTTAGGTGTAGAGTTAGGTTATTTATTTGACTTTTTTCTTGTTTCCTGAGGTATGCCTGTATTGCTATGAACTTTCCTCTTAGCACTGCTTTTATAGTGTCCCACAGGTTTTGGGTTGTTGTGTTTTCATTTTCATTCATTTCTATGCACATTTTGATTTCTTTTTTGATTTCTTCTGTGATTTGTTGGTTATTCAGAAGCGTATTGTTCAGCCTCCAAATGTTGGAATTTTTAATAGTTTTTCTCCTGTAATTGAGATCTAATCTTAATGCATTATGGTCAGAAAAGATGCTTGGAATGATTTCGATTTTTTTGAATTTATCAAGGTTAGATTTATGTCCCAGGATGTGATCTATCCTGGAGAAGGTTCCGTGAGCACTTGAGAAAAAGGTGAAATTCATTGTTTTGGGGTGAAATGTCCTATAGATATCAATTAGGTCTAACTGGTCTATTGTATCATTTAAAGTTTGCGTTTCTTTGTTAATTTTCTGGTTAGTTGATCTGTCCATAGGTGTGAGTGGGGTATTAAAGTCTCCCACTATTATTGTGTTATTGTCAATTTCCCCTTTCATACTTGTTAGCATTTGTCTTACATATTGCGGTGCTCCTATGTTGGGTGCATATATATTTATAATTGTTATATCTTCTTCTTGGATTGATCCTTTGATCATTATGTAGTGGCCTTCTTTGTCTCTTTTCACAGCCTTTGCTTTAAAGTCTATTTTATCAGCTATGAGTATTGCCACTCCTGCTTTCTTTTGGTCTCTATTTGCATGATATATCTTTTTCCAGCCTTTCACTTTCAGTCTGTTTATGTCCCTTGTTTTGAGGTGGGTTTCTTGTAGACAGCATATACAAGGGTCTTGTTTTTGTATCCATTCAGCCAGTCTTTGTCTTTTGGTTGGGGCATTCAACCCATTTACGTTTAAGGTAATTATTGAGAAGTATGATCCCGTTGCCATTTACTTTATTGTTTTGGGTTCGGGTTTATACACCCTTTTTGTTTCCTGTCTAGAGAATATCCTTTAGCATTTGTTGGAGAGCTGGTTTGGTGGTGCTGAATTCTCTCAGCTTTTGCTTGTCTGTAAAGCTTCTGATTTCTCCTTCGTATTTGAAAGAGATCCTTGCTGGGTACAGTAATCTGGGCTGTAGGTTTTTTTCGTTCAACACTTTAAGTATGTCTTGCCATTCCCTCCTGGCCTGAAGAGTTTCTATTGAAAGATCAGCTGTTATCCTTATGGGAATCCCCTTGTGTGTTATTTGTTGTTTTCCCCTTGCTGCTTTTAATAGTTGTTCTTTGTGTTTGATCTTTGTTAATTTGATTAATATGTGTCTTGGCGTGTTTCGCCTTGGGTTTATCCTATTTGGAACTCTCTGGGTTTCTTGGACTTGGTTGGCTATTTCCTTCCCCATTTTAGGGAAGTTTTCAACTATTATCTCCTCAAGGATTTTCTCATGGTCTTTCTTTTTGTCTTCTTCTTCTGGGACTCCTATAATTCGAATGTTGGAGCGTTTCATATTGTCCTGGAGGTCTCTGAGATTGTCCTCATTTCTTTTAATTCGTTTTTCTCTATTCCTCTCTGATTCATTTATTTCTACCATTCTATCTTCTATTTCACTAATCCTATCTTCTGCCTCCGTTATTCTACTATTTGTTGCCTCCAGAGTGTTCCTGATCTCATTTATTGCATTATTTATTGTACAATGACTCTTTTTTATTTCTTCTAAGTCCTTGTTAAACCTTTCTTGCATCTTCTCAATCCTTGTCTCCAGGCTATTTATCTGTGATTCCATTTTTATTTCAAGATTTTGGATCATTTTCACTATCAATATTTGGAATTCTTTCTCAGGTAGATTCCCTATCTCTTCCTCTTTTGTTTGGTTTGGTGGACATTTCTCCTGTTCCTTTATCTGCTGAGTGCTCCTCTGTCTCTTCATCTTAGTTTTATTACTGCGTTTGGGGTGGCCTTTCTATATTCTGGGAATTTGTGGAGTTCTCTTTATTATGGAGTTTCCTCACTGTGGGTGGGGTTGTATCAGTGGCTTGTCAAGGTTTCTTGGTTAGGGAGGCTTGTGCTGGAGTTCTGGTGGGTGGAGCTGGATTTCTTCTCTCTGTTTTTGAAGTCAATGCTCTGTTTTTCTGGGTGCCTGATGTCCTCTGCCAGCATTCAGAAGTTGTTTTGTGGAATTTGCTCAGCGTTGAAATGTTCTTTTGATGAATTTGTGAGGGAGAAAGTGGTCTCCCCGTCCTATTCTTCCACCATCCGCAAGTATAATTTCTTAAAGAATTTTCTCATTACCTTTTTTTTTTCTTCTTCCTCTAAGACCACTGTATCTCAAATCTTGGTGTGTTTAATATTGTCCCAAAGGTCTCTGAGGTTATCATTAATTCTTTTCATTCTTTTTTCCTTTATTCTGCTATTCAGCAGTTAGTTCCACCATTCTATTTTCTAGCTCACTTATCCATTCTTCTACCTTAGATATTCTGCTCTTGGTTCCTTCTAGAGTATTTTTAATTTCAGTAATTGTGTTATTCATCTCTGTTTGCTTATCTTTTATTTCTTCTATGTCCTCGGTGACATATTAACTGTGTTAATTGTTTCTTGCATTTTCTCCAGTCTATTTGCAAGTCTTTGGAGCATCTTTACTATCAGTATTATGAATTATCTTTCAGGTAGATTGCTTATTTCCTCTTCGTTTATTTGGTCTTGTGAGTTTCTACCTTGTTCTTTCATTTGTGCTATATTTCTGTTTTTTCATATTTTTTTTCCTAACTTGCTTCACTTGAAGCCTCCTTTTCTCAGGCTTTAGGGTTGTATTCCTTCTTCCTTTTGGTTTTTGCCCTTGGAGGGAAAGGTCAGTTGAGTGGTTTGTGTTGATTTCTTGTTAGGGGTGACTTGTGTCTGTGTTCTAGTGGGAGGAAACCAAGTAGGTCAAGCAGGTAATTACAGAGATAATGGGACATATACACACACTTCCATACACACAGTTATAACCAAAGTATTCTAATGAAGAGTACAAGAGATTGACTTGGTGAACAAAGGAAACCAAAAGTGATATCAACCAATTAAAAGCAGAGTAACTAATGCTCAGTCTGGAAAAGTGAGCCTAAGCAGAGTGCCAACTGAGGAATATAGCAAAGGAAGCTCAACAATTTAAAGTACTTGATGAAAAAGGAAAGAATTAAGGAAAAGAGGGAGGTGAAAAATGAGAAAAAAGAAAATGAAGAGAAAAGAGAAAAGGAAGGGTTGGGAAATAGGGTTAAAAATAGAGAAAAGAAAAAAATAAAAAAGCAAAAATAAATAAATGTATGTGAAAAAGATTTCTGTATATTCAAGAAAAGCTACAGCTGATAAAGAACTATGGGAAAATCAGTCAAAAACAAAATCACAAAAAAAGGTGAAAAAGGCAAAAAATCTTAAAATGATTTTTTTAACAAGAAAAACAAAGAGGAACGCTCCACAGCACCACAAAAGGCTAATGTTAAGGTATAAATATGTAGGGGAATAAACAGTGCAATTTATAAGAAAATAAAAAGTTCTCAAAGTCATAGTTCTTCTTGGTTGTGGAGTCTACCCCCCATGGATGGGTTTGGATTAGTGTCCTGTGATGTTTTCCTGGTTGGAATAGCTTGTGCCTGTATTCTCTTTGATGGAGCTGAATTTAGTCTCTCTGAAGGGCAGTGCAGTGTCCAAGTGTAGGTTTTGTGTGTCTACGGGTTCAGTATGTCTTCAGGCAGTCCTTTTGGCTTTGGCAGCGTTAGACACATCTAATTCTGCAGTTGCTTCAAAGTGGCCCTCTCAGCTTATCTTCACTGCTGCCAGTCCCCTACTTGACCCTGGAATCTTTGCTGTTGCTTCTGTTCCCTGGTCCCACTCTGCACTGCATGCCAAAGCTTGCTAGGTAAGGGTTGTGTGGATATTTTCTCGGCTCCTCAACCATGCCCTCTGTGTCGTGAAGACTTGTGTTGGTTTCCCTCAGCCCGCTGAGCTCACCCTCTGTGTCTCAGGGCCTGTGTGCACTTGTCTTGGCTCACTAAGCCTGTCCTCTATATCATGGGGCTTGTGTGCACTTGCCTCAGATCCTTGTGTCCTCCCTCTGTGCTACGGGCATTGTGTGCAGTAGTTTCCTCTCACCAGCCCACCCTCTGTTTTGCCGGACTTGTGTTCACTTGTCTCAATCCCTGGGCCCTCCCTCTGTGTCATGGGGCTTGTGTTCACTTGTCTTGATCCCCAGACCCATCCTCTATGTCCCAGGGTTTGTGTGCACTAGTTTCACCTCACTGGTGTGCAGTCTGAATCAAGGAGCTTGTGTGCATTTGTCTCCTCTCACCAGCCTGCCCTCTATTTCACTTGTCTTGGCTCCCTAGGCCTGCCCTCTGTGTCCCTTGGTTTGTGAGCACTGCAGAGGTTTGTATGCCATGCCTCTCTTGGGACCCCAGGCCTGGCCCTCTGCACCAAGATGGCTGTGTGTGCTGATCGGTTTGTATGCTGCACCTGTTTCATCACCCTGGGCTTGCTCTCTGTGCCACAGAGCTTCTATGGGCTTCTCTTAGTTTCCCATGCCTGCCGTCTGATCAGGGCCACAGTTCGTGAGCTATTTATGGACTGAAAAGTGCAGCTTTCTCTGTTTTCTGCCCTCTAAGTCCCTGTTTTGCCTGGTTTTCGAGATTCTTCAGTTCCCCCTTGGGCTTGCCTGTGAAGGAGCTTCCCAGTGCACAGGAACTCTTCCTGATTCAGGACTCCCACCTTCCCTCAGAGCACAAGCTCCCGTCCAGAAGTTCTCTTTGTTTTCCCTTTTTATGTCTTCATTCTCTATCCTACCTAATTCCTGGGAGCTTAGCCTATACCACTGGAGGTCTGGGGTCTTCTGCTGTCACATAGAGGTTGCTTTGTAGGAATTGTTCTATATCTTGATGCACTCCCCATCTTACTTCTCTGCCATCTTCTTCTGCTCCCCTAAAAAGGCTCTCTTATCTCTTTTGCTATTCTTGAAACTCTGCATTCACATGGGCATATCTTTTTTTTCTCTTTTGCCTTTTGCTTCCCTTCTTTTCTTTGCTAATTGTAAGGCCTCCTCAGACAATCATTTTACCTTTTGTATTTCTTTTTCTTGGAGGTGGTCTCGATTACTGCCTCCTCTACAATGTCACAAACTTCCGTCCATAGTTCTTCAGGCACTCTGTCTATCAGATCTAATCCTTTGAATCTATTTGCCACTTCCACTGTATAACAATAAGGGGTTTGATTTAGGTCATACCTTGAATGGTCTAGTGGTTTTCCCTACTTTCTTCAATTTAAGTCTGAATTTTGCAATAAGGAGTTTTCAATTTATGTCTGAATTTTGCAATAAAGAGTTTTCAATTTATGTCTGAATTTTGCAATAAGGAGTTCATGATCTGAGCCACAGTCAGCTCCCAGCCTTGTTTTAGCTAACTCTATAAAGCTTCCCCATCTTCAACTGCAAAGAATAAAATCAATCTGATTTCGGTACTGACCATCTGATGATGTTTATGTGTACAGTTGTCTCTTGTGTTGTTGGAAGATGATGTTTGCTATGACCAGTGTGTTTTCCTGGCAAAGCTCTGTTAGCCTTTGCCCTGCTCCGTTTTGTACTCCAAATCCAAAGTGAAGTGAAGTGAAGTCGCTCAGTCGTGTCCGACTCTTTGCGACCCCATGGACTGTAGCCTACCAGGCTCCTCTGTCCATGGGATTTTCCAGGCAATAGTCCTGGAGTGGATTGCCATTTCCTTCTCCAGGGGATCTTCCTGACCCAGGGATCGAATCCAGGTCTCCCACATTGTAGACAGACGCTTTACCGTCTGAGCCACCAGGGAAGTCCAAATCCAAATTTGCCTGTTATTCCATGTACATCTTGACTTCCTACTTTTGCATTCCAGTCCACTATGATGAAAAGCCCTTTTTTTGGTGTTAGTTCTAGAAGGTCTTATAAAGGTTCATAAAACCCATCAACTTCAGTTTCTTTGGCATTAATGATTGAAACATAGACTTGGATTACTGTAATATTGAATGGTTTGCCTTGGAAACGAACACAGATCATTCTGTCATTTTTGAGATTGTACTCAAGTACTACATTTTGGACTCTTTTGTTGACTATGAGGATTACATCATTTCTTCTAAGGGATTTTTGCTCACAGTAGTAGATGTAATAATGGTCATCTGAATTAAATTTACCCATTCCTGTTCATTTTAGTCTACTGCTTCCTAAAATGTCAGTCTTCACTCTTGCCATCTCCTGTTTGATCACTTGCAATTTATAGTGGTCAAACAGATATATAGTATACATTATATAAATATTTGTTGAATGAAAATTAAATAAAAATTAACGAGATAAAATTTATCACTGACAAATGTCAAATGCTATACTTGAGATCAAGTAGACAGCTATAGTATTACAAGATAAGGGAAAACCAGAATTCATTTTAAAGATAACAACAGCAGGGGTTTTCACTTAATCACAAGCTCAGTATGTTACAACATTAGTGCTCTAGCTGCTAGGATAATTCAATTGGTAATGAAAAGTCTTTTCATCAGGAAGTGGTATGGCAACCAAATCGCCACATGCAAAAGAGTAAACTGTACCTTGCCTCACACCAGATACAAAAATTAACTCAAAATGAATTAAAAGCTGCAATGTAAGAGTAAAAGCTACTAAACTCTTAGAAGAAAATGGGGTTATATATCTTCATGTCCTTGATTTGACAATGGTTTATTATATGTAACACAAACAAAACAATAAGCAAAAGAGAAAAATGAATTTTATTTCATAAAAACAAATAATTTTTTATATCACTGGGCACTATCAAGAAAGTATAAAGGCAACCTACAGAAAGGGAGAAAATATTTGCAAATCATATATCATAAGAGGGTCTAGTATCAACAATATATAAAGAACTCTTACATCTCAACCACAGAAAGACAAACAACTCTCAACTGGACAAAGAACTTGAATAAACATTCCCCCACCAAATGTACATAAAGCCAACAAACAAATGAAAAATTATTTAGGACTAGGCATAAGGGAAATGAAAATCAATATCACAATGGAATTGTATTTCCCACCTACGTTGGAAAAGAAAGAGTCAGTGAGGATACAAAGAAATTGGGATGCTTATCCATTGCTAGTGAAGAGGCAAAATTATATACCTACCTTGGAAACAGTTTAGTGGTTATTCAGAACCTAAATATAAAGCTATGATAAAGTCCAGCAATTCCACTCCTAGGTATAAAACATAAACTAATTGAAAACAGGTACTCAAACAGATAGTTGTACATGAATGCTTATAACAGCATTATTTACAATACCCCAGAGTTGAAAACAACCCAAATGTCCATGCATGGGTAAACAAAATTTGGTATATCCAAACAATGAAGTATTATTTGGTCATATGAAGCAATGAAGTACTGATAGATGCTACAACAAGGATGTACCTCAAAAATATTATACTAGTGAAAGAAATCAGAAAGAAAAAAAAAGAACACATTGTATGACTCCATTTATACTAAATATCAAGAAAATGTCAGTCAGAGAGAGTGAAAGCAGGTTAAGCGTTCTAGGGGATGATGGGAGGGAAGGACGAAAAGCAACTACTAAATGATAATGGGATTATTTGGTATTAAAAATGTTTTAAAATTAAAAGAGATGGTTGCACAACATTTTAAATATATCGTATTAGACTGAATTATACAATTTAAAGGGTTTTGTGCTATGTAGATGTTACTTCAATTTTTAAAATTGAGTGGGTGAATACTGTATATTATGCACCTAATTGAGTGAACTCTGGGAGTTGGTGATGGACAGGGAGGCCTGGAGTGCTGCAATTCATGGGATTGCAAAGAGTTGGACACAACTGAGTGACTGAACTGAACTGAATAGACACACACACACACACACACACACACACACACTTAGAAGTTCCTGTTGCACTTTTAGTGGGGTTTCCCTGGTGGCTCAAACAGTAAAGAATCCACCTGCAATGCAGGCAATCTGGGCTCAATCCCTGGGCCAGGAAGATCCCCTAGAAAAGGAAATGGCTACCAACTCCAAGATTCTTGCCTGGAGAATTCCATGGACATTCCTCTTCTCCTGGACAGAGGAGCCCAGTGGGCTACAGTCTATGGGATCATCAAAAGTCAGACACAACTGAATGACTAACACTTATTTTTCTTTTTCCATGCACTTTTAGTACTCATTGTTGTTTGAAAAGGATTGCAAAGGCTGAAGAGGAACCATGGGTAATAGAAGATACATCATCAAAATGGAAGAATAGGAGTTTTCTACCATCTTCTCCCAAATTTGACAATGACCCACAGATGAGAGGGACTTTGTGAAAGTCTCAGAGTCCAGTGGAAAAGATCCAGCTCACTTCTGGAGCAAAAATATCCAAGATTTGATGCACTGAAGAAGGCAAGAAACAACAATTTCACTTTACCCATGTCTTGTCTTCCTCCAAGAGGACAAAGTTCAGTGCCAAAAGAGCTCTTTGGGGCCTGTTTTTTTTTTTTTTTTTCTATAGGGAAAAGTGAGACCATGTCAGTAAGCAACCAGCTTCTCTAACTGTGTAAGATGCTGCCAAAGAGACCTGATTCTTCTTTCCCCATCCAGAAAACTTAAGTGAGCTGCACATTTTGGGGGTAGGTAAGGTCTGAGACAACACTAGCCAGGGCTCTCAGAGGGCATCAAAGGTACACATATCCCATTAACCACTTTGTGAAATTCATTGGGAAGTTTCTTCACAAAATGCTTGGGATGCATTGTGCTCAGAGACCCCCAACTTTCCCATGGGCACCCCCAATGCTCTATGGACCTCACCTACACACAACCAAACCCATGGTCTGGCCTGTTGTTCACAACCCTAAGGGCAGTGAGAATAAGTCTTTGTAGGTAGCTAGTAAGCACATGCACTCACTAGGCAGCTTGACTCTATGAGATTGGAAGAAATCACACAAATATGAGAATTCACCACCACCAACGGTAAAGCAAAGGGGAAGCTGTCAGAACTTGGATTGGCTTTTCAAGGCTGAAAGAAGGCATAAAATCTAAAGAATTCACTCCAAGAAGGAACAAGAAATATAGAGTAGGTGTACACTAGAAAAGTTTTTAGAAAGCCTTAGAATTCCTAACAGTGCTCATGGAAGGTATTTCTCTTTGAGGTGTTCATTTCAGTCACTCAGTCATCTCTGATTCTTAGCGACCCAATGGACTGCAGCATGCCATGCTTCCTTGTCCATCACCAGCACCCAGAGTTTGCTCAAATTTATGTCATCTAACCATCTCATCCTCTGTTGTCCGCTTCTCCTCCTTCCTTCAGTATTTCCAAACATCACATTCTTTTCCAATTAGTCAATTCTTCGCAATAAGTAGCCAAAGGATTGGAGTTTCAGCTTCAGCATCTGTCATTCCAATGAATATTCAGGACTGATTTCCTTTAGGAATGATTGCTTTGACCACCTTGCAGTCCAAGGGACTCTCAAGAGCCTTTTTCAACACCACAGTTCAAAAGCATCCATTCTTTAGTGCTCAGCTAGTTCTTTATAGTTCACCTCTCACATCCATACATGAATACTGGAAAAACTCGTAGTTTTAACTAAACAGAACTTTGTCAGCAAAGTAATATCTCTGCTTTTTATTATGCTGTCTAGGTTTATCATAGCTTTTCTTCCGAGGAGCAAGTGTCTTTAATTTCATGGCTGCAATCAACATCTGCAGTGATTTTGGAGCCCCCCAAAATAAAGTCTGTCACTGTTTCCATTGATTTCCCATCTATTTGCCATGAAGTGATGGGACCTGATGCCATGTTCTTAGTTATTTGAATGTTGAGCTTTAAGCCAACTTCTTCACTGTCCTCTCTCACTTTTATCAAGAGGCTTTTTAGTTCTTCACTTTCTGCCATAAGGGTGGTGTCATCTGCATATCTGAGGTTATTGATATTTCTCCCAGCAATCTTGATTCCAGCTTGTGTTTCATCCAGCCCAGCATTTCACATGGTGTACCTTGCATATAAGTTAAATAAGCAGGGTGATAATATACAGCATTGATGTACTCCTCTCCCAATTTGGAACCAGTCTGTTGTTCCATGTCTGGTGGTTCTAACTGTTGTTTCTTGACCTGCATACAGATATCTCAGGAGGAAGGCAAGATGGAATGGTATTCCCATCTATTTTAAGAATTTTCCACAGTTTGTTATGAGCCACACAGTCAAAGGCTTTGGCATAGTCAATAAAGCAGAACTGGATGTTTTTCTGGAACTCGTTTGCTTTTTCTATGATGCAACAGATATTGACAATTTGATCTCTGGTTCCTCTACCTTTTCTAAATCCAGCTTGAACATCTGGAAGTTCATGGTTCATGTACTGTTGAAGCCTGGCTTGGAAAATTTTGAGCATTACTTTGTGAGATGGGTGCAATTGTGTGGTAGTTTGAACATTTTTGGGGTTTGCCTTTCTTTGGGGTTGAAATGAAAACTGATCCTTTCCAGTCCTGTAGCCACTGCTGAATTTTCCAAATTTGCTGGGATATTGAGTGCAGCACTTTCACAGCACCATCTCTTAGGATTTGAAATAGCTCAGCTGGAATTCCATCACCTCCACTAGCTTTGTTCATAGTGATGCTTCAGAAGGCCCACTTGACTTCACACTCCAGGATGTTTGGCTCTAGGTGAATGATCACACCATTGTGATTATCTGGGTCATGAAGATCTTTTTCGTATAGTTCTGTGTATTCTTGCCACCTCTTCTTAATATCTTCTGCTTCTGTTAGGTCCATACCATTTCTGTCCTTTATTGATCCCATCTTTGCATGAAATGTTCCCTTTGTATCTCTAATTTTCTTGAAGAGATCTCTGATCTTTCTCATTCTCTTGTTTTCTTCTATTTCTTTGCATTGATCACTGAGGAAGGCTTTCTTATCTCTCCTTGCTATTCTTTGAAACACTGCATTCAGATGGGTATATCTTTCCTTTTCTCCTTTGCCTTTAGCATCTCTTGTTTTCTCAGCTATTTGTAAGGCCTCCTCAGACAGACATTTTGCTTTTTTGCATTTCTTTTTCTTGGGGATGTTCTTGATCACTGCTTCCTGTACAGTGTCACGAACCTCCATCCGTAGCTTTTCAGGCACTCTCTCATATCTAATCCCTTAAATCTATCTGTCATTTCCATTTCATAATTGTAAGGGGTTTGATTTAAGTCATACCTGAATGGTCTAGTGGTTTTCCTTTCTTTGTTCAATTTAAGTCTGAATTTTGCAAAAAGGAGTTCGTGATCTGAGACAACATCTGTTATCTGGAGGTAACACTATCTTAAATGTGAAGACAGAAACAGAAGGCACCAAGAAATATGAAAACTCAGGGAAAATGACACTGTCAAAGTACACAATAACTTTCTAGGAACTGATCCTTAAGAAATGAAGATCTTTATTCCCTGAGCCACCAGGCAAGCCTGTATACCTGATTCAGAATTCAAAATATTTTGAGGAATCTCAGTGAGCTCTAAGAAAACACAGAAAGATAATTCAGTGAAATCAGGAATGTCATATGCAAGGAAAAACAACCAGGAAGTTTGACATAGAGATAGAAATTGTTTAAAAAATTAAGAAGCAAACAGCTTCTGGAGCTGAAGAATATAATGACTGAAGTTTTTAAAATATAGAGGAGAGTATCACCTACTGACTTGATCAAGCAGAAGGAAGAATCTGTAGAGTGAAAGGCAAATCATTCAAAATTCTTTAGTCAGAGGAAAATAAGGAAAAAGAATGATGAAAGCCTCCATTAGGTATGGAATACCATTACCAGAACCAATGTATAGATTATTGTAGTCCTAGGAGAAGAGACGGAGAAAGGTGCAGAAAGCTTATTTAATTAAATAATGGTTATTAACTTCCCAAATTTAGAGAGAGATTCAGACATCCAAGTTCATGAAATTCATAAGTCCCTCTAAAATTTCAACCTGAATGATCTCCAAGACAAAACTATCTAAAAATGAAAGAAAGGATTTAAAAACCATCAGGAATTTAAAATTCCTTACATATAAGAAGTTCCTATTTAACAGATTTTTCAGCAGAAACTTTTAGACGAAGAAATATAGGGTGATATAGTTAAAGTGCTGAGAGGGGAAAAAAAAATGCTGTGAAGCAAGAATAGTTGACCTGGCAGTGTTGTCCTACACAAATGAAGGAGAGTATCGGAGTAAAGTCCTTCCCATACAATCAAAAGCTGATGGCCTTTATCACCTCTAGATCTGACTTACAAAAATATTGCTGAAAGGAGTTCTTCAAGTTGAAAGGAAAGGACAATTATTAGTAATGGGAAAATATGTGAGACCATAAAACACACTAGTCAAAGTAAATATATAGTCAAATAAGAATTTGTGATATGATATTGTGTTAATATTGTAATTCTAGGATCAAGGTTAAAGGACAAAAATATGAAAAATTAAAACCATAGCTAGAACATTTGCTGTGTGCTGCCTTTTTGATAATAACCATTCTGAGAATTGTGAAGGGATATCTCATTGTGGTTTTGATTTGCATTCTCCTATCACTAATTATTTTAAGCCTCTTTTCATACTCTTTTTGGCCATTGCTTTGTCTTTGTGGAAACATGTCTATTCAGATCCTCTGACGATTTTGTAATTAGATTGTTTGATGCTGAGTTGTATGAGTTTTTTGGTATATTTTGAATAGTAATGCCTTATCAGATATATTATTTGCAAATAGCTTCTCCATTTCAATAGGTAGCCTTTTCATTTTACTGATAGTTTTCTTCACTGTGCAAAAGCTTCTTGGTTTGATGTAATTCTGTTTGTTTATTTTAGCTTTTGATTTCCTTGCCTGAGAAAACATTTCCAAAAAGATATTACTAAGACCAATGTCAAAGATGATATTGCGTATGTTTTCTTTGAGAAATTTTATGGTATCAGGTCTCACATTTAAGTCTCTAATCTCTTTTGTGTTTATTTTTGTGCATGGAGTGAGAGAGTAGTCCAGTGTGATTATTTTGTCTGTAGCTGTCCAGTTTGCTCAGCAACATTTGTTGAAAGGGCTGCCTGTCCCCCAAAGTATATTCTTGCCTCCTTTGTAATACATTATTGCTGATATAAGGGTGCGTTTCTGGGCTCTCCATAACAGTCCATTGAATAATGTGTCAGTTTTTGTGGCAGTACACCGTACTGTTTTGCTTATTATACCTTGTAGCACAACTTGAAATCAGGGAGTATATACCTTCAGTTAGGTTCTTTCTCAAGGTTATTTTGGCTGTTCAGGATCTTTTACGTTTCCCTACAAATTTAGAATTATTCATTCTAGTTCTGTATAAATAGTCATTGCTATTTTGATAGTGATTGCATTGAATTTGTAGATTGCCTTGGATAAAAGTTATTTTAATAATATTTATTTCAATCAGTGAACATAGTCTATCTTCCCATCTCTTGTGTCATCTTCCATTTCTTTCAACAATGTCTGATAATTTTCTGAGTACAAGTTTCTACCTTCTTAGTTTGATTTACCCCTAGGAATTTTTTTCTTTTTGATGTGATGGCAAAGGGGATTGTTTTCTTTATTTCTCTATCTTGCAACTTGTTTTTGGTATTTAGAAATGCTATATAATTTTGTATGTTTCATATCTTATAACTTAGCCAAATACACTGATGATTTCTAGCATGTTTTGGTGACATGTTTAGAATTTTCTATACATAGTATCATGTCATCTGTAAATAGTGACAGTTTTACTTCCTCCTTTCCAATTTGTGTTTCTTTCATTTATTTTCTTGTCTTATTGCAGTGGCTAGAACTTGCAATAACATATATGTATAATATACTGAATTAAAGTGGCCAGAGTGGGCAAACTTGTATTGTTCCTGGTCTTAGAGAAAAAAAGTTTTCAGCTTTTAAAAACTGAATATTATATTAGCTGTGGGGTTATGATATAATGCCTGTATCTTGTTGAGTTATTTCCCTCTATATCCACTTTGTTGAGAGACATTTTTAATCGTAAATGGATGTGAAATTCTTTCAAAATTTTTTCTGCAACTGTTGAGAGAATGATGATTTCACTTCACTTTGTAAATATTGTGTTTCAAATTGATCAGTTTGCACATATAGGATAATTTTAACACCTCCCCACTTACTTATGGTGTATGATCCTATTATTATATTGTTGAATTCGGTTGGTAATATCATGTTGAGGATAATTTATTCTATATTCATCAGTGATATTGGCCTGTAATTTTCTTTTTTTACAGTACGTTTCTGTGATTTTGTAAGAGGCTAATTGTGACCTCTTGGAATGAGGTTGGAAGTGTTCCTTTCTCAGCAATTTTTGGGATAGTTTGAGAAGGATAGATATTAGCTGCTCTTTAAATTTTGGTAGAGTTCAGTTGTGAGGCCATCTGGTCCTAGAATTTTGCTTTTGAGGAGTTTTAAAATTACTGATTCAATTCCATCACTAGTAATTGCTCTGTTCATATTTTCTATCTTACTGGGTCAATCTTGAAAGATTACATATTTCTAAAAATCTTTTTTCTTTTCTTTTTTTTTTTAGAGCTTCCATTTTACTTTATTTTACTTTACAGTACTCTAGTGGTTTTGGCATACATTGACATGA
>SJYX01006945.1:307086-322677 GCA_006410675.1 Oreotragus oreotragus
CCTCTGCAATTTTCTGGAAGAGTTTGAGTAGGATAAGTGTTAGCTCTTCTCTAAATTTTTGGTAGAATTCAGCTGTGAAGCCATCTGGACCTGGGCTTTTGTTTGCTGGAAGATTTCTGATTGTAGTTTCAATTTCCGTGCTTGTGATGGGTCTGTTAAGATTTTCTATTTCTTCCTGGTTCAGTTTTGGAAAGTTGTATTTTTCTAAGAATGTGTCCATTTCTTCCACGTTGTCCAATTTATTGGCATATAATTGCTGATAGTAGTCTCTTATGACTTACTATTTTTAAATACTACCTAGTGAGAGGGCTTCCCAAGAGGCATGGTGAAGAATCTGCCTGCCAATGCAGGAGACACAAAAGACTTGAGTTTGATCCCTGTGTCAGGAAGATCCTCTGGAGGAGAGCATTCCAGCTCACTCCAATATTCTTGCCTGGAGTATCCCACAGACAGAGGAGCTTGGCAGGCTATAGTCCATGGGATCACAGAATCGGACATGACTGAGCAACTAAGTACTCACAAACACACATAGTGATAAGTGATGGGCAAGTTGATAAATGCATATAACTTCATGCCTTCTGACTCCCACAAGGAACAAAGACTTAAGGAATCTGTTTGTGGCTTTCAACTCTTTGGCCTGGTTTAATGATAATGACAAAGTCCCTAAATTAGCCAGTGCTAAGGTTTTTAGCCATGGACTCAGCAGAGGAACATGAATATCTATAAGGTGTAAATTTCATAAAAACCATGATCAACACAGGAATCTCTTGACTCCTTACCCTGATTTTTCAGATCTTCATCTGTCCAGCTGGATACAGTGCTTTTAAATCAGGCTGCCCCACTCAAAGGGGCTTCCCAGGTGGCTCAATGTAAAGAATCCACCTGCCAATGCAGAAAATGTGGGTTGGATCCCCGGTTCCAGGAAGATCCCATGGATAAGGAAATGGCAACCCACTCCAGTATTCTTGCCTGGAAAATCCCAAGGACAGAAGAGCCTGGTGGGCTACAGTCCATGAGGTCGCAACAAGTCAGACGTGACTGAGCACGCATGCACGACCCACTCAAAGGCACACTAACCTTGTTGGAAGTGATCCCTTTGCTACTCTGCCCTTTCCAACTGCCTCTGCCTCCCTGTGCCAATCCAGTGCACCCCAGTCCTTGGTCTCTTGTCTCAAGCCCATGCTCAGGCACTGCACCAGACAGGATTCAGCAGTCATCCTTGGACTGTAGCACTTGCTCTAGGTCTGGACTTGAACTTGCCCTTCTGTTCTTCCCTCTCTTGGTGCTGTGGGTAACTCAGTAGTGTAGAACCCAGTGTCTGTTCCTGAAATGTCAGGGTTTTTTCCTGCATTTAAGCCATTGTGACCTTATATCCAACTCAGACCTACTCTAACTCCTCAGGAAGAAGAATTAAACCCTCACATGTCTAGGCCTCTGTATATTTCCTGCCTATGTTGATGAACAGCTTGAATCTTGACTCTGGTTTGGACTCCACTGTTGGATTCCCTTACCATGGAGTAAGTTCATCCCTGCCTTTGTGCTCAAATGCCCACTTATCCTCTTTATCCTTTTATCGCCTCAGGTATGGCTTAACTGTTAGGGTCAGGTTGACAACAGGTGTCCAGCTTTTCTCACTCAGAATTTTTTACCACCATGCTGTCCTTCTGCTTCTTAAAACTTCTGCCTCACATCCTGTGAAAACATCTGGAAAACCAATTGACTCTCAAGTTGAGTAGAGTCATCCAGTAGGATTTCTTGTACCTAAGAAATTCTAACTTCCCTCATCTATCTGGCAGAATTTAAGATAACTCCACATCACCCAGAATAACATCTTTAGAAAAATCTCTTAGATCTTGAGGATTGAACCCCATCCTCCTATGAAAAATCTAGTAAAATTACAGAGTAGTTTCTGCAAATTTAGAAGAATACAAATACGAGATTTTAGCCTTAGAAAAGTAGTTGATAACTATAGAAAATACAAGAAGCTCTGTGCTAACTCTTTTCTCGGATGGTATTTTGTGATGGTCAGATTAAAAAAAAAAAAAAAGACATAAGAGAAGTACCAGAAATTATCTCTTTCATGACTCTCAATATTAGTGAGTTGAATGTTGGCTTAAATATCTCTAACATCACTGTTATCCCTTCTCTGTCTCTGGGGGTGCAGGAAATGGAAAAGAATGGACTCAGTTCAACTGTTATTTATTTCAGTGATACTGGTACAAATTTCTTAATGTGCAGAAATGTCTTCTAGTCCTAATTGGCATCAGAATAAAGATATCAAAATACTTACATAAAGACTTTATCAACTAAGAAATATTTGCTTACAAAGAATTAATCTCAAAAATATACAAGCAGCTCATGCAGCTCAATTCTAGAAAAATAAATGACCCAAAGGTACAATATCAAGAACCTCCATTCATAGTTCATAAATCAGTGTAATTAGCAAGCTACATTTTCATTCTCTTCTAATCTGTTGAGCAAGGGGACCCAGGGAATTTATAAAGGTAGACGAATTTAATCAGCTTAAACAATGCCTAATTTGTGTCTCTAAACATCTACACTAATTCCTAAAACTATTGTTGAAAGAGACTGATCGTGTATATTGCATGTGACAGAATACATTTTCATTCCATTCTTTCATGATAAGCCTCATGACTTCAGTCTGAAAAGTTTTATAGATTTTTACATACGTATGTAAATATATAATTATGCCAAAAATATAAAAGCATTGTGCATATCTAAAGCAGATATGTGTTAAAACTAGAATAATTTCTGAATAGATGCCTTAGGTCCATTAACATCATAATATATGAATTATCACTCCAGGTTAAGTACCATTACAGTCTCAAATTTAATAAAACACACAAAAATGAAGTTATTAGACAGATATAGATATTCTGTTTGAGGTCAGCCTCAAATATTCCGGCTTTATTTAATAACTCTTGAGGTATATAGGTTTCAGACTGAAATTCTGAGTGGCATGTCTTTTAGTATATCCCTTATACTTGACTGTAAGCACTTTAGAAGTAGGATTTGTGTTTGAGCCATCTTCCTCTTCTAAACTCCACTCCAAAGACCTACCACTGTTCTTTTGTAATAGTAAGTTTTCAGGGAATTACATTGGGGCTTTTAAGACATGTCATGTCATTTTATGATTGGTGAAAATAACATTACTGATTTAGAAATAAATACATAAAAATTCTGAGGTTACCTCCTCTACTGATTCATCCTACCCTGCCAAGTATTTGGGGTACCTATTCTCCCTGAGTTTGAAATCAATTTAAGTTTCAGTTCTATTTGTAACCAAGGAAGACTAATTATTTAAGCATTCAATAACAAACACAAAATTTTCCCAAAATTGTGTAACAAAAAAATACGTTTCTGCAATAGTTCTCTCACGTATATGAAAAGAAAGTAACTCTGCCTTTTTTAGTGAAAAGTGTTTTATCAGAGAAAAGGCAAGGAACTGTCAAAGATAAATGTTCAATTAAAAAATAGAACATAAAAAAATAGAACATATATATCTATGTATCTTTGTGTATAACTTACAGAGATACATGCATAAATGTAGGTGTATAATTCTTCAATACATTTATTCATTTCAACCAAACAAAATTTTCAAGTAATCATTGGACTGAGGAGGCTAGTGATTTTGGTGACTCCAAATATGCTCAGCAATTTTTGTGTTTTCATAATGACAGGTGATGAATTAGGAATCACACCATATATTTGTTTATGGTTTTATTTACTTAGTGATTTTAAATTAATCAAACAAATACTACCATGCCTAGAGTTAAAATACATATGGAATTTTGAACAAATACACCACATATACATAATTGTAGTCTATTAAAGATTACAGAATAACTGCATCCATTTCTCTTTCCTTTCAAAAAGTCATTCACCTGACAGTAAGAAAGAATAAATCATTGCTTACACATATAAGAAAAACAGGAAAAAATAGTAGGCATGAGATTTCAAAACATTTTGGAAAAGGAAACAACTGGCAGAATCTAACTTATGAAAGCAATGACAAACGCAATGTTTGGAATGGGAGAGACAAGTGAAAGGGAGACAATATTACCTATCACCTGCTGAAGGACTGGCAATTGGTGCTTCCACCAAATAACACAAAACCAATGGTCAGGTATAGGAGGAAAGGTCAGGAAAGGTGAAAGTTTTGTGTTCAAACAGGACCACCTGTCACCCTCTCTTTGAATGTAACTGATATCACCAGCAGACTTCACCTGTCTTGCAGTGAAATGCTCATATTAAAGTGTCTATTTTAATGAAAGACACTAGACCCCTGAAACTAAACAGCTAAACAGAAATGATGGGGGCCGGGGGAAATGCTGAAAGCATCTCTCATGAAAAGCTTGCTTGCCACCTAATCATGCTGTAACAAAACCATTCACTTAGTGAACTAAACTTATGGCAAATATCAATTCCAATCTATGCTTTATGCCTTACTTTTAAGTATAAATGCTTTATCAAAACAGGGAAGAAACTAAAACAAAGAAATAAAAAAGGCAGGCAATCTAGAGTAAATATAAAAATGTAGAAAGTAGAATATATCTTTTTAAAAGTAAAATCTATCATTTATGTCCTCAGAAAAATAAAGATGTTTTGTTTACAAAGTAAGAAGATAATAAAATAACAAAGAAATAACAACTTCTAGATATTAAAAATAGGATGCCCAACTTTTTAAGTTAAAGGATAAAATTAAAATAAAAAGACAAGGACTTTTATTATATAATTTCCAAAAAGGAAAAGGATAGGAAGAGAAAGAAATGACCTATCAAAGGAAAATTACAAAAATATGTCCAAGACTTGAAGTCCAAAATTGCTGATTGAACGCATGTTCAGTCGCTTCATTCGTGTCCAACTTTTCTGACTCTATGGATCGTAGTTCTCCAGGCTCCTCTGCCCATGGGATTTTTCAGGCAAGAATCCTGGAGTGGGTTGCCATGACCTCCTCCAGGGGTTCTTCCCAATCCAGGGGTCAAGCCCACATCTCTTACATGTCCTGCATTGGCAAGTGGATTCCTCACCATTTGAATGGGCACACTTAATTGTGGACTAAATGATTGAATGTAGATCATATCAGTGAGAAAGCCTGAGTTTTAAATTCCTTGAACCAAAAACATTATACAAACACAAACAGTATTCAGAATGGTATCAGCAAGTTCAATAGTATACTGTGTCCTAGAAGACACTGGAAATACACCTTCAGCATTCTGAGGGAAGATAACCCCATCCTAGAATTCTATATATACCCAATTTAGTGAGGTCGCAGAAACTGATTTTGTTATTCAGCAACATGAGAGAGTTAATGAAAAAAGCAGATAGGATTGAAGAGGCTGAGAATTCAACCGCGGGTCACAGAGTAAAGGAGACAGCAGGATAAAGACTTGCAGCAGGCAGAGAGAGCTCCCAAAGCCCACTGTAGCAAGAAGGCAGAGAAGTGTGTGAACAAAGATGATTAAAAAACAATCTCAACTGATAGTTTATTGATGTTTCTGGATTTAAAGTGTTGGTATTTGGAAAAAATATTTGACCAGGGGTTGTGGACTCAAAAAAATCATCAAACTAAGCAAATGGGAAAAAGTGAAATAATGCTTAATTCAAGGAAATAAGAAAGCTGTATAACAAAGGAATTATATGATAAAACACTAACATTGTTCTTCAAAACGTGCTCTGTGACTGACTACCAGTCCTCAACTGTGCGTTACCATGTAGTGAGGAGATAAGTAGCTTCAGTAAATCAACTACATCAATGAGCACATTGTTTTTCCCCTGCAGGTATTTTATTTTTTTCATACCAGATTTTCTCTAGGAAAGAAATATATTGATTTTCTTTCCTACAAGGGCCCCTTTTTCTATTGCAACCCCTGCAGTTTGAGTATTATTATGTTAGTATAGCTTTCTGGCTATGAGTTTAAACAAAAATTCTGACAAAAGTGTTGTGAAGATTGACAGAAAAAGTAAAAACAGTGAATACAGAAAGAGCTATATTTTCCAGTTAAACAGGATGAAGTTAATGATTATGTAAAATATATAAATCAAAGACAGCAGTGTAAGAAAAATATTAAGATATACTGAAGAAAGCTTTTAAATGCTAATGTTAACATTGTTTTTCTTTGCAAACAATACTGAAGGTGAGCAAGGGCTGGACAGCAAAATTTGCTATATAATGAAAATTTGCTATATAACGAAATTGCTATATTTCATTAAAGCCATTTAGCACTGGTATACTCTTATCCATATACATATATTACTTTGATAAAAATTTTAATTGATTTTAAATAGGTTTATAAAAACTATTAAGAGTTTGTTTATGATCAAATAATTTCACATATATTGAGAACATTTTGATTTGCTTATCAAAGATCTGAATATTTTATGAGTACAATAGTTGAATCATGTTTAAGAACTTTGACAAAATAATAAAACATTAGATGAATCAAATATAAAGTGAAATTAGCTTAAAAAGCACTAAAAAATGAGAAGAAGCATTGCAGAGGAGAAGTATAAAATTATTAAAATTAAGGAGAGATATCACTATAAATAATCACTAGAAAGTTTCCAGCAGCATGCCACAGGCTCATATGCTCAGCTGTGTTCAACGCTTTGCAATCCCATGGACTTTAGCCCACAGGCTTCTCTGTCCATGGAATTTTTCAGGCAAGAATACTGGAGTGGGCTGCCTACTCCAGGGGATCTTCCTGACCCAGGGATTGAACTTATGTCTCTTGCGTCTCCTGCATTGGAGGCTGATTCTTTACTACTGAGCCACAATAGCTTATAATAAATACAAATAAATATAATATAGGAAACATGTCTTACAATCCTGAATATTACAGAAGTATACTGGGAACAGGAAAGGAATGCATTCCAGAAATATGACAGTACTCTGTCAATAACTACTAAGAATTTCCAGAATAGCATACCTAATGCTTCCCTTGTGGTTCATTTGTAAAGTATCCGCCTACAATGCAGGAGACCTGAGTTCTATACCTAGCTTGGAAAGAGACCCTAGAGAACGAAAAGGCTACCCACTCCAATATTCTGGCCTGGAGAATCCCATAGACTGTATTGTGCATGGCATCGCCAAGGGCCATACACAACTGAGTGACTTTCACGTTACTTGACAGATTTGAAATGGAACTCAACCTAGTAGCTCAATATAGAGCTCATCACAATTTAAAAAGTACTAACTCATTGGAGCAAATATACAACATACTAAACTTAGGAACCTGAATTTAATTGGAAAGTGAAGAAAAATATTTATATAAATAGGTGACTAGTTTTAAAATCCTATGGAGAAGGACTCATTTGAAAACTCTGTGTCTTTTCAAGAACCAAACTAAAAAAGCAACTTTAGTCTCCCACTGAATGCTGACTAGATTAATTAAGGTAGACAGAACTGACTGCTGTAATTGAATTACAATCTTTTCTAAGAGTGGTTGTTGCCTTATTCTCTGTATTTTATTGACTCTTTTATGAGTTCTACTGCTAAATCAATTCTAATCACTGCATCAACTGGAAAAATTCCACATTCCACTGCCAGATCAATTACAGTCACACAATCAATAGCTGGTACTGAAGCCTTTCTGATTAAAAGAACATAAAAAAAAGAGAGAATCGAAACTCTACTAAAATAGAAAGTTAAAATAATTCTATTTCTGTATTAAAGAAAAGCAAACTAATTTAAGACATAAATATGCACATTGAATATAAAATTCAATGATAAAAATTATTTGTACTGAAATAATATGTTCATAGTAATTATTTAACCTGTTTTGATTTACTGTTAGTGAATCATTTCACAGTTAACAAAAATTTCACAGTTAACAAGAGTTTTCCAACTTATAGACGTATAATCCAATTTCTATACATTGGATTGAAATTATTTACAATATATAAATTTCACACTGAGCCTTGGCTCTATTTCCTCTTCTATTTATTTCATCATTTCCTTGTCATTTTTGTTGTCTCTCCAAAACTTTCCTCCTTTGAAAGTAAAATCACCTTTTCTTTTCCTGTTAAGAATTACCTCTGGGATGCAGTCCCACTATTTTCAATTGTTTCAAAACTTGATCAGGGGTTTTCATTTCTGTTAACTTATGTTTTCCTAAATGACTGCAGTAGTATTTTAAAGTCACTAGTAATGTATTTTTCTTGAATGTCTTTAATGTCCTCAAATATAATGGCATATACTTATATGTGTATGTGTGTGCCATGTGATTTCAATCAGGTCCTATTCTTTGTGACTCCATGGAGCATAGCCCTCCAGGCTCTTCTGTCATGGGATTCACCAGGCAAGAATACTGGAATGGACTGCCAAGCCCTCTTCCAAGGGGGTTTCCCCATCCATAATCAAACCCACATCTCCTACATCTCCAGCAATGGCAGGGGGGTTCTTTACCACTAGCACCACCTGGGAAGCCCTTACTTATATGACATGATTATAACTTAGAACATTTGTTGATGTCAAATTTCCACACGTCAAATTTCATACTGTATTTTCTCTTGTGACCATAAATACCTATGGCTTGTGTTTTCCTTTCCCTGTTATTATTGGGAATATATTAAGGTTTGTGTTCAGTATCTTGCTGATTTTCTAGCCACCACCACTTCCCTAAGTGACTTGACTTTTCGAATAGTCAAAAACCAGTAGAGTTTCTTCCTTGAGCTGCATTATTTGATAAGCTTCAGATAGTACTGTTTTCAGTTCTGATATGCTAAAAGTGGTACATGCATAAATAACATTATAAGGGCATCACACCGTCAATTAATTGTGTTCCTATGGTGTCTCAACAGTTAGAATACAGTGTAAACATTTCTGAAGCACACAAACAATTCTTAGAGGGAGTCTGATATCACCACCAAATACTGTTCATCTTCTCTGGATTGCTGAGGTTCACAGAGGCATAGAATTAGTGATATCCTGCAAATTATCTTGCCTTAGGTTTTCATTACAATAAAACCTAAATGTCTATCATTTATCAGATGAATGGATAAAGAAGATATTGTATATATATATATATATACAATGGAATATTAGTTAGTTAGTTAAGTCACTCAGTCGTGTCCAGCTCTTTGAGACCCCATGGACTGTAGCCCACCAGGCTCCTCCGTCCATGGGATTCTCCAAGCAAGAATACTGGAGTGGGTTGCCATTTCCTTCTCCAGGGGATCTTCCCTACCCAGGGATCGAACCCAGGTCTCCTGTATTAGAGGCAGATGCTTTAACCTCTGAGCCACCAGGGAAGCCCTACAATGGAATATTACTTAGCCATTAAAAAGAATTAAATAATGCCATTTGAAGCAACTTAGATGAACCTGGAGATTATCATAGTAAGTGANAGGGATCGAACCCAGGTCTCCTGTATTAGAGGCAGATGCTTTAACCTCTGAGCCACCAGGGAAGCCCTACAATGGAATATTACTTAGCCATTAAAAAGAATTAAATAATGCCATTTGAAGCAACTTAGATGAACCTGGAGATTATCATAGTAAGTGAAGTAAGTCAGAGAGAAAAATAAGTATCACATGATATCACTTACATGTGGAATCTTAAAAGTAATACAAATGAAATAATTTACAAAAGAGAGATGGACTCACAGAATTAGAAAACAAATTGATGATCACCAAAGGTGCATTGTCGCAGGGAAGGATAAATTAGTTGGTTTAGAGTAACATGTATACCTATATATAAAACAGATAATCAACAAGCACCTACTGTATAACACAGGGAACTCTACTCAATACTCTGTAATAACCTATATGAGAAAATAAACTGAAAAAGATTAAATATATGTGTATGTATAACTGAATCACTTTGCTGTAAACCTAAAACTAGCATAGCATTATAAATTTACTCTAATCCAATATAAAAATTTTTTAAATTAAGATAAAAATAAATGGCATTTCAAAAAGAAATAAAAAAGTAGGACCCAGCCAGACATATAGTAAAATTTTTGAAAATAATGAGATAATTCAGTGGACTACTTTGCTTTCTCTCAAACTTAATGATATAATTGGACATTGCCTAAAAAGAACAAAAGTTGTAATAGGTACAATAACAACTGTCTGGTTTTGTTTTCCATTTAAAATATTGTAAATTGGAAGACGGGATTATAAATCACTAATACATGGATCTCAGTTTTTTTACCTATGCTTTCTTCCTTCACCTGCCATAGAGCCCTGGTATGTCATCTTTAGAGTGATACTCTCAGTTTAATGCTCATCTACCATTTCCAGCCTTATTCTTGCTCTCCTCCACATTACTATTCTGAGAAAGTTTAAGGTGAGCAGAGGAGGAGTGGAGAACATGGAATATACTGATATATGCATGTGTTGCCGCTCAGTTGTGTCCAACTCCTTGTGACCCCATGGACTGTATCCTATGAGGCTCCTCTGTCTGTGGGATTTTCCAGACAAGAGTATTGGAGGGGGTCACCATTTCCTTCTCCAGCGGATCTCCCCGATCGAATCCGGGTCTCCTGCATTGCAGGCAGACACTTAACCCTCTAAGCCAGCAGGACATTTCTCTGAACTCATTCCTGCTGTCCTCCATTGTTGTGTTCCACCGGCCCTCTGTTCTGCATCTCGTGATTTGCTCTCCATATCACTCCTCTTGAAAAACTCTTTTTTTGAATTACTGAACCTTTTCATTTCTGATTATCAGCTCTTTTAGTGGGTCTTTCTCTAGTAGAATTGTTGCCTCATCTCCATTCCTTTCTTTCCTTTACTCCACACCTCTTCTCTGCTTTTTGTGATTTAGACCTTTCAGGGACGGGCTAAACCAGGAAATGGTAATCAACAGCTTTTAAAGGGCATGTGAAATCCATGTCCTCTCCATTGCTTGACGCTTACTGCTGTGTGTGGCCCCCACTCCAAACCTCTTCAAATTTCTCTCATGAGTTCTATGTCCTTAAAGTCTGGCCTACTTATTAAAGTTCTTGACCATCCAAGAGGTGTGTACACATCTTCACAACAATTTTGAACTGGATTAAGTTAGGGACTGTTTTACCCCAAGAAAATCAATAGTTGTGACTATCACAGTGTCCCAGGATTCTTCTCAAGAGGGAAGAATCTCCCTAAGACTTGTATGACAATAGGAAGGTTATGCTGAAAGCACACAGCATTTCTGCCCTAGTTAAAACCCTGTACTACAATAGTGATTATGTGTCTTAGCCAAAATATGCAGATTTAATACGGAAAGTAGATTGTGTTCTGACTTTTGCGGCTTTCCCTTATATCCATTCTATTTTGAACTCTCCGGGGAAGGTAGTAACTTGCTATCTTTCACATACACCCTGAGTAGAGAGAGAAAATGCTGATAAGAGATTATGAACATAATTTGAAAATTCACCAAAATTTCATCTACTTGAATAATATTGATCCCTGAAACTTGTGACAGAAATGGAAATTCTTTTTTAATAACACTATTTTGATAATTTTTAAAGTCATAGTACAAAAGCCACATTATATTTGTTGGGGCTTTTACTGTTTATAAAACGTTTTTGAGAACCTTATGCTCTATGAATTTCTATAAGAATCCTCTGAAGTAGAAAAGACAGAATAAGTGCTTAGTACAAGATCAGTCAAGTGGAGAGTGGCCATCATCAAACAGAATTTAGAGCATCTGTAATATGCAATATTGTTTAGTAGCTAAGTCATGTCAGACACTCTGTGACCCCATGGACTGTAGCCCACCAGGCTTCTCCTGCCCATGGGATTGCCCAGGTAAGAATACTGGAGTGGGTTGCCATTTTCTTCTCCAGGGGATCTTCCCAACTCAGACTGAATCCACATATCCTGATTGGGAGGCAGATTCTTTACCACAGAGCCACCAGGGAAGCCCATAATATGCAATACCTTACCGTAATCTGACATTCATTTTACTTACATTCAGCCCAACAAGTAAACCTTGCTCTATTTCTTTGAAATATTTTTAATAACTCTTCATTTATATTAGCAATCCTGCATTTAATATCATTATCAACTTACAGCTAGAGTAAAGTAATAACAACTTAACTGTTTTCTCCCTCTCTTCCCCAACACCAATTCCAGTTATGTATTAAATTAAATCTCCCTACAATATTATGATTTTCATATGACTTCCTTATTAAAATCCTTTAATAATTCACTATTGTTTAGAGGATAATATGTCAGGATAAGTCTTGGTATCATTTAGAATCCTTGGTATCACTAATTGTTTCACCTTGGCAAGTCAGGATACTACACTGAGTAAAAGACCATCATCTTTAGAAATAATGACCTCAGAAAAAATCCTCTTTCTACCTCTTGCAGCCATTGAGACCATAGCATGTTTGTATCCTCAGTTAACTCAACTGTAAGATGAGGCTAGTTGTTCTTAGCTGCAGTGTAGGGTAAGGGAGTTAGAGAAGTCGAGGTTCAGAAAAAGAAGGAGACCAGCACTTTACAGGAACAGATCACCTTTAATGAGGCGAGAGGGGGCAGCAGTCAGNTATAAGAAAATCACTCATTATGCTAATGTTTTACATTGACTATGATTATACATTGACTAATAAATAAGGAAACTGAAACTTCATTCATAGATTGTGGAAGTGTGCATTGGTATAATCACCTTGTTTAACATTTTGAGGGAATCTAGTCATGTTGAAAATATCCATACCCTATAACTCAACAACTGTCATGATGTCTACCCTAATAGAAAAACACCTCCAACAAGGTCTAAACAGACAGATATGAAGTTGTTCACTGAAAAACTGTTTATAACAGCAAAAAGATGCTGTCAGTACAGAAACAGGTTTTAAAATATAGAAGATTACCAGAATGGAAGAGTGTACAGTAATAAACTGAATAAAATAGGTCTATTTTTTAGCACAATAAATTTTTAAAATGCCAGCGGCAAAGTGATTGAATAATATGCCATTTACATACAATTTTTGAAAGAGCTGCAAATTGTGTTATATTCATTGATGTGCATATATTTGTTGAAATATAAAATAAGAACTGATAGAATAAATATAAAATTCATAATAATGAGTGAAATGGGAATGATGGACAATGGACATTCTTTTTTTGTTTTTTGGAAATGGAAATGTTAAATGTACTTATAATTTTGCTTTTATTAATACTTATGAAGCAAATAATAAAATGCTAGTGTTTATTAATTTCAGCATGTAATTGTCTATAATACTTGTAATTTTCTGCTTTTAATTTTTTCAAAAATAATTTTGGAAATACGTAGTATATAAGTACATCTAAATACTTAGATACTTCAAAGTAAGTAAAGATATTTAGGGATTGAAAAATATATTTAACTGAATCAGTCAAGATTCTTATGTATTTTTTGATCATATTACTTTTTGCTCAACAAAAACTAAAATGAACACACTGCCTCTTTACTTAACATAGGATAGGATGAATTTATTCAACAAAATTAATGAGAGTTAAGCATTAGCTTGATATGCAAAATCTAAAGAATGCTAACAAAGTGTCTAGAATTCCCAACTCCTCTGAGATGGGAGAGAGATGTAGAATAATCTTCCACATATTTGCACATTAAAAGAACATCTACAAACCGAAGGACCAAAGAATTCATGTTCTGATAAGTGAGTGTTTCATATTTTTATAGTGTTTCAAACTTAAAAACTGGTAGATGTGTGACATTTACATTGCCTAAGAAAATGTAGAGAGAAATATTGTGATTATTTGTAGGGTATTCTGGTATGGAAACAGAAAATTTTAAAGTTTTAATTTACATATTAAAACTATAGAAATTACAGCATTTCTTGAATGTTATGACCTTCAAAATAATCTGAATAATCTGTTTTTAAAAAAACAAGTAAACAATTACCAGTACTTTGTAAAGAATGGTAAACAAAATGACAAGAAGTGGGTAGAATCTCATTAGAGGATAGCTTTAAACTTTTATGGCTTTAAAAAATTACCTTTAAAACATTATAAACCATTAAGTAAGCAAAGGGGGAAAATCCAGCAGATCTTTTTGTCAACAGGGCAAGATTTTTACTTTCTTGATTATCTGAAACCAGAACCAATAATCTTATTTCTAATGTCAGTAAGTGTTTCTTTGAATAGCAGTAGTCCATTTACAAAAAATATATACTTATCTGTGAAGGAGCTTGATTTCAAATATGAATCCTAAAAGAGTAAATATAAGGTTTCTGTAATTGAAGCCAGTCCGTGTTCCTGACAAAGGAACCAGGATAAAACTAGGAGAATGAAATGTAGTAGGGTCAGAACAAGAGAGAAGGTGGGAAATAAAAATTAACTTGGGATAAAATAGAGAAAAGTGGCTTGGGGAATAATTCAAGCAGGAAACAAAGAAGTAACATATCTGGGAAAAGAGAAAGGAAGAAAGGCCTAGGGAACCTGGGCTTTGTTGACTCTATGAGTTATTGTGGAGACTGGCTTGTCTTACATAGATGAAGCTAGTATTCAGGAAAAGCTCCATCTTCAGCTAACCACACATGCAACAGAGTACTGTTTTCGTCTAAATTAATTTCCCAATGGGACTTCCCTGGTCGCTCAGCTGTTAAAGAATCCCCCTGCAATGCAGGAGACCCTAGTTTGATTCCTGGATTGGGAAGAGCCACTGGAGAAGGGATAGGCTACCCACTCCAGTATTCTTGGGCTTTGCTTGTGCCTCAGCTGGTAAAGAGTCCACCTGAAATGCAGGAGACCTAGATTTGATCCCTGGGTTCAGAAGATCCCCTGGAGAAGGGAAAGGCTACCCAATCCAGTATTCTGGACTCGAGAATTCCATGGAATACAGTCCCTGGGGTTGTAAAGAGTCAGACACAACTGAGCGACTTTCACTTTCAGTTTCCAAATATTTGGGAACTAGTGTGTTAAACTACAATACTCTGAAGAAAAGGAAAAAGAGGAGTTCACTATTCATTATGGGACTTCAGTTCAGTTCAGTTCAGTTCAGTCTCTCAATCGTGTCCGACTATTTGCAAACCCCTGGACTGCACAATGCCAGGCCTCCCTGTCCATCACCAACTCCTGGAGTATACTCAAGCTCATGCCCATTGAGTCGGTGATGCCATTCAACCATCTCACCTCTGTCATCCCCTTCTCCTCCTGCCTTCAATCTTTCCCAGTATCAGGGTCTTTCTAATGAGTTAGTACTTCGCATCAGGTGACCAAAGTATTGGAGTTTCAGCTTCAGCATCACTCCTTCCAAGTGAATATTCAGGACTGATATCCTTTAGGATGGATGGGTTGGATCTCCTTGCAGTCCAAGGGACTCTCAAGAGTCTTCTCCACACCACAGTTCAAAAGGATCAGTTCTTTGGCACTCAGCTTTCTTTGTAGTCCAAACTCACACCCATACATGACTACTGGAAAAACCATAGCTTTGACTAGACATAGTTTTGTTGGCAAAGTAATACCTCTCCTTTTCAATATGCTGTCTAGGTTGGTCATACTTTTCTTCCAAGGAGCAAGCGTCCTTTAATTTCATGGCTCCAGTCACCATCTGCAGTGATTTTGGAGCCCCCCTAAAATAGTCTGTCACTGTTTCTTGTTTCCCCATCTATTTCCCATGAAGTGATGGGACCAGATGCC
>SJYX01006945.1:326180-336420 GCA_006410675.1 Oreotragus oreotragus
AGAATAGCATTGAAATATGTATACTATCATGTAAGAAATGAATTGCCAGTCTATGTTCAATGCAGGATGCAGGATGCTTGGGGCTGGTGTATGGGGATGATCTGGAGGGAAGATGTGTGGTGGGAGGTGGGAGGGGGGTTCATGTTTGGGAGTTCGTGTAAAAAAATAAATAAATACAAAAATAAAAAAATAAAAATTAAAAAAAAACCTCAGGTTAAACAGCTTTGAGAATTTTATTACTTATGAATTTTTATCATAATAGGTAAATAAAAAAATGAATAATGAAGCCAAAAGTATCTTTTTTTATACATTTAAAATACATTAACAACAAAGGCAAATGTAGAATTTTTATGTTGGATAGAGTTTATTCATATTAATACTAACAAATATGCACAAAGTGAAAGTATTAAATGACAGAAAAAGAAAATGAAGAGAAAAGTAGCTCTTGATATAGTCAAGTATGATGAATTTTGGTTGTAAAAATCACCAAGCAGAGGAAGATATTAATCTTTGCTATAATAAATTTAAAAGTTATCAGTGAATAACAAGATGCCTTTCAGTCTATTCAAATATTAGTTTGCTGCATCAATCTGCCTATGACTTTTTTTTTACTTCCTTAGAATTGTAATGATATATTTCTTCTAGCCTCCATTAAACTTTTATAAGCTCAATGATCCCAGATAATGCACATCTTCATTGGTTTACCAATCGCTTATTTTTATATTCTATCAGTAAGCATATTTTGCATTTACTAGCAATAACTTTAAATATTTCAGTAGCTCACAGTCCATTAAATACAATTAGTATGAAATGTCTGCAGATGACAAAGTGAGAAATTAAGTTATTAGCAAATCAATCAAAGAAAATTGCAAGCATAGCAGAAGTGGATAATATCAGTTCCATGGTAGCAGAGCCCCAGCAAAAGCAAGTATGTTTGTTTCAGCCAGCAGATGGGGAACACTAGAAGCACAGGCCTGTTCCTTGAAAATGCTGCACACATTAGATGACATTTGACAGCAATAGGGTTACATAGGAATGTCAGGTGGCACTAGTGGTAGAGTACCCACCTGCCAATTCAGGATACTTAAAGAGTCACAGGTTTGATCCCTGGGTTGGGAAGAGCCCCTGAAGGAGGGCCCAGGAACCCACGCCAATATTCTTACCTGGAAAATCCCCTGGACAGAGAAGCCTAGCCTGCTACAGTCCATAGTGTCGCAAAGACATGAATGAAGCAACTACCACGTAGCACAGACATCTTCACAAGGGAGAAGAGGGAGATGTTTATCCTGGCAGAAAATGGTTACATGAGATAATGTGGTGAATATGCTTCTCTTAACTATGCTAGGTCCCGCATTGCTAAAATGTTAGCAATTTTGCTATATCCTTATAACGCTTGAGCACAGAGAACTCCAATTTTCTTCTGCTCATTTCTAGCCCATGCCAGCCATATACACAGCCTTTCACATCGCCTTAATACTGACTTTGTCCTTCCATTTGTTAGGCCAGAAAAAATCAGATTTATCTTTGACACCTCTCTTTCCCTCACAAACCTACACTCAATTGATTAGAAAATTTCCTTGGATTCACCTTCAAAATATACCCAGAATCTTATACATTCTTACCAATGCCAGTGAAACCATCATGACCTCAGCCTCCTCATCCATCCCAGCCTCCACCAATCGGTATGCTTCTCACTTGCCCCACTTCCATCAATGTTAACACAGCATCCAGAAGGATGTGCTAAAATTTGTCACATCAGGTTCCTCCTCTGTACCAAACCAAGAGGGAACAACTGCAAACAGAATTATGGGAACATCCCTTTCAGTGACTTCTGATCATATCTAGTCCTGCGCCTGCCTTGTTCCAGACACAATGGCCTTCCTCTAGTCCCTAGGAAACACCAGTATGGTATCCAAATAATTAGGGTCTTGAATCTAGCAGTTTTCTCAAAATGAAACACAATTTTCCCCAGATGCCTGGGTGCTGAATTCCCTCAGACCCTTCAACTCTGTGCTCAAAGTTCAACTCACACAGTTACTCATCCCTTGTACCCCACTCCCTGCTGCCCTCTGCCCCTACACTCTATTCCCTCACTCTGCTCTAAGGTTTGCCTTATGTTTCCAAAAACTTACTTTATTTCTGTCTTCCCTTCTGGACCATAAGCTCCACAAAAGCAGAAGTCTTTCTTAGTTTGTTCACTGATACACCACAAGCCGCTAAAACAGGAATTACATTTGAGGAATGTAATATGAAGGTATGCTCTGTAAACTTATCCGCTTTAGGTTAATAAGGCTTGATAATAAGGCTATCTGTGTAGGAATCCCTACTTAGGCAATAATTCATAATTCTCCCTTCTCTACCCAGCAACTGAATGGCCTATAATATGGGCTCCATCCATTCACAGAAAATACACACAATAAAGAATTAGAGGCCTCATTTTTCAAAAAGGGCCTAATAATCACTGTTGTATAAAATTCCCAATTATATTAAGTGAATAAAACAAAATATACAAAATGAAACATACAATATTATATACTTCATTCTTTAGAGAGATTTTTAACCATGAGTTTTCTCTTACTAAGGAGTTGATAATAGTTTGATGAGATCAGTGCCTTTTCCCAGTTTGAAGCAGAGCTAATGAGATTTATAACATGAATCCAGAAGACTATGTACTTTTGAGGTATTTATACAAACTTTTTCAAATAATATTGCTATTATTACTAGTATACCCTGCCCCTCTGCTGTTTTTTTTTTTTTCTATTTTTTTTCTCCCATCCTGATTTTGTTCTATATTCTACCCTTGCAATGAAACCCTCTTTTCTACACCTATCATTTCTCTTTCTCTTCTTAGACTCTGCTTCTCCTTATGGCCCTGACACAATCTGTAGTGTATGGTCTTCTCAGTGTTTACCTATCTACAATTCTAAGATTAAACAGTCTCTCAAAGGCATACTTACATCCATTTGGATAAAGTCTTTGGGCTCAAAAAAAAAAAAAAATGGTGCTTTACAGAAATTCAAATCTCCTACATAGGCTTTAAAGCATCACCAGCAAAATATTTGTAACATCTCATTATCTATAATCTTTCAGGCATCCTACATAGATAGTACATATCTTTTAAAAAGTGTACATTTAGAGCATTGCCTTTTATCAATTTTCTATTCTACCAATTAAGTTTTGCATTGTGACTGTAGTCTTGCCCTCCTTTTATTCCCTTTAATACCCAAGAGTTCATAAAACCCCAGTGGTCTTTTAAAGCAGAATATTTGCATAAACATTTCTTGCAGAGAGTTGAATTCATTGGGAAATTCTTTCTCTTTGACTAGTCTTTATAGTTGTGGATATATACATATGTATGTGTATATAATATATAGGAACATACTTTATTAATATTTACTTCTATCTGTTATCCTGCCAATGATCTGATACAAAATTTTGTTTAGACTACTCCATGTTCTCTAGATCATATGAAGTTATTCATCATCTATGAGGTTTACTGGAAACAATGTCAGCAATTCCAACTTTCTTCCCTTGAATCAAGAGATTGACTACTCTTATATTAAATGATATAGATTTCAAAATAATGGTGGCTTGCCTATTAGATTGTCAAGCTGTTTGAAGTCTAGCTGATGTTTCCCTCTTCCTATTATTTCTTCATAGCCAACCACAGCTAGGTTCATCCCACTTCTGGAATGATGCCAATATTTTTTTTAAAAAAGGTAAACATACCTTCATTATGAAAAGACACCTGCTCAATAGTCTTGTGCCATCTGACTTTATAAGCAATGATCAAAATATTATCCCAACATTTCAGTGAATAATATTTCCTTCTATTCCTTCTCATTTTGTCAAGACAATTCCCCAGTACTTCTTTACCATGAGAACTTGGTTGTTTATTTGATCACAAGCCCAATAAAAACTGTAACAGGAAACACCTCACTAGGCAATTGAAATGATAGACACTACAAGTGTATATCTATATGTCTAAGTTTTTTGTCTGCGGCTAAATTCATAAATATCACTACATATTCTCTCGCAGTTAAGACAACTAGCAATTGTAATGCCAGCCCCCTGGTGGCTCAGCCAGTAAAGAATGTCTGCAATGCAGGAGACTCAAGTTTGATCCCTGGGTCAGAAAGTTCCCCTGGAGAAGGAAATGGCAACCCACTCCATTATTCTTGCTTGGAGAATTCCATGGACAGAGAGGAGCCTGGTGGGTTACAGTCCACGGGGCCACAAAGAGTCAGACATGACTGAGCAACTAACATTTCACACTTTCACTTGACAACTATTGTAAGGTGCATCAGTATTTTACATCCTCTAAGAGAAAAAAATGCAGTTGGTTGTAACTGTCACATGTCACTGATTGTGAGACACAAGCTGCTTTCAGAAATGTTAAAATAAAAAATAAATTAAAAACCTAATCTTATTTTGGATGATTCAAAGGAAAGAATGTTACTCCTTTTTCTTATGAATAGAAGATTCATATTTAAGTAATATACAGCACATATGATTCACTTGAATGAGCTCAGATGTAATTGGATATTATTATAGATCAGATATTTGAAATTTTCTGAATAAATACCAACTTTAAGCTCAGCATAATCAAGGCTATGGTTTTTCCAGTGGTCATGTATGGGTGTGAGAGTTGGACTGTGAAGAAGGCTGAGCACCGAAGAATTGATGCTTTTGAACTGTGGTGTTGGAGAAGTCTTTTGAGAGTCCCTTGGACTGCAAGGAGACCAACCAGTCCATTCTGAAGGAGATCAGTCCTCGGTATTCTTTGGAAGGAATGATGCTAAAGCTGAAACTCCAGTACTTTGGTCACCTCATGCGAAGAGTTGACTCATTGGAAAAGACCCTGATGCTGGGAGGGATTGGGGGCAGAAGGAAAAGGGGACGACCGAGGATGAGATGGCTGGATGGCATCACTGACTCGATGGACGCGAGTCTGAGTAAGCTCCAGTAGTTGGTGATGGACAGGGAGGCCTGGCGTGCTGCAATTCATGGGGTCCCAAAGAGTCGGACATGACTGAGCAACTGAACTGAACCGAAGCTCAGCAGAATCTTATGGCACAATATTGTTCATTCAAAAGCATATCCTAAGGTGGCCATTTCTTCTCGATTTGCTCACAGTTTTTCTTTTTCACACTGAAAGTCCTGCACCCCGGATGTATTATTCTGCTAAAACTGTCATAACAAAATATCACAGACCATGAACCTCAAATGACAGAAATATTTTTTTTTCACAGTTCTGGAGGATGAAAAGTCCAAGGTCAAAGTTTGGGCAGGGTTTGGTGTCTGATGATAGTTCTCTTTCTGACTGTAGATGGCCCCCTTCTCACTGCACTGTCACAAGGCCCTTGCTATGTGACACCAGAAAGAGAGAGATCTCTCTTCTCACAAGGTTATAGCCTTAGCTTTATGATCTTGAGTGTGTGCATGCTTAGTTGCTTTAGCCGCATCCTCTATGGATGGAGTCCATGGGATTCTCCAGGCAAATATACTGGAGTGGTTTGTCATGTCCTCCTCCAGGGGATCTTCCCAACCCAGGGATTGAACCTGTGTCTTTATATCTCCTATACAGGTGGTGGGTGGGGCTTCCCTGGTGGTTCAAACAGTAAAGAATCTGCCTGAAATGTGGGAGACCTGGGTTCAATCCCTGGGTTGGGAAGATCCCCTGGAAAAGGGAATGGCTACCCGCTCCNATCTCCTATACAGGTGGTGGGTGGGGCTTCCCTGGTGGTTCAAACAGTAAAGAATCTGCCTGAAATGTGGGAGACCTGGGTTCAATCCCTGGGTTGGGAAGATCCCCTGGAAAAGGGAATGGCTACCCGCTCCAGTATTCTTGCCTGGAGAATTCCAGGTACAGAGAGGAGCCTGGAAGGCTACAGTCCATGGAGTTGCAAAGAATCAGGTCACAAAAAATGAGTGACTAATTCTTTCACTTTTCTTTATCACTAGCACCACTTGGGGGGCCCTTTATGACCTTTCAAGCATGCTGTCACTGTCATGCATGCTGAAGTCGCTTCATCCGTGTCCCACTCTGCCAGACTCGTCTATCCATGGGATTCTCCAGGCAAGAATACTGGAGTGGGCTGCCATGCCTTCTTCCAACCTTAATTTCTTCCTAAAAGCCCTGTCTCCGAAAACACTCACTTTGAGGTTTAGGGCTGAAACACATAACATTTTGAAAGGACAAGATTCACCCCATTGCCCCCGGAAACCCCTCAGTACTGGGCAAACTGGGATGGCTGATCACTAAACTATACTTTCTTACATGAAAGGCTAAAAACAAAATCCACTTAGTTGTAACTGTGTGAACTCATTTAAAAATTTAATGTAATCTTAAGCAGAGATAAAATAGTTCTCTACAACTTACATTTTTCTTTGATGAATTAACATTTACATTATTTAAATACCCAAACAATGTGTCATGTGTAGGACAGAAGATATAGGACATCAGATTTCATAATCACTGAGCACAGGGTAAATCACTGAGCACAGGGTAGATCACTGAGCCAGGATACTACATGAATCACTCTTTCTCTCCTCAACACTCTCCTTGTTATGCAAGGATGCAAAACCTTAAAAAAATGTGCATTTTATAAGCCCCATTGCCAGTGGGGTTCCAGTTTAAGTTTCTCTCATAGTAGAGAGACTTGCACAAATTCTGCAAGACACTGGAGAATAAGATGTCATCATTGCCTCAGAAACGTATACCCAAAAAGGTCCACTGTTCTGTTGGAAAGAACCATTTATTGCTGGCAGCCAAAATTGTCAGTAGTTTCCTGGGATTCCTGCTTTCTCATTTCCTGCACCCTATCAGCAGCTTCTCTAACCTCACTCCTATAAGCTATTAATTATTTCTATTAAATAGAAAGAAGGTTCATTGAAATCTAGAGTGCTTTCTTCTGTGCTAAATGAATTATAATGAATAAAATTATGTAGACTGCTTTCTAGAAATAATACTGAAATAATTTTGTTTACTTATTTGATTTCTCTTTTCCTCATAAAAATTATAAGAAAAAATCTAGTGTTTTCTGCGTTCAATACAATATAATCACTTTTTAAACACTAGATTTTATTTTCCAGAAAAGAAAATAAAAACCAATCCAGGGATCAAACCCAGGTCTCCCGCGTTATAGGCAGACGCCTTACCGTCTGAGCCACCGGGGAAGTCTCAAAACTAACTAAAAAGCTTGGCAAAAATCACACACACACACACACACACACACACATATACAAATATGTTTTTCTATTTACTACACCCCATCATCTTTTGCCCTAAGAAATGAGATCTTCATCTAAATATCTTAGAAAATGAAACACAAACTTAGAAAAATGGCAAGGGATCGTGTTGCTAGAACTACTTACTTGTATATGATTTCCATTTAAATGTTTCCAATCCCATTTGAAAGAATCAAGGCAAAAAAGTCACAGTCTACTCTAGCGGGTAGGATATCTTCAGCAGCATATTTTTATGTCTCTTTATATCTAAGAAATAATATCTTAGTTTCTAAACTATAACAATTTCAAAGTATTTCTAGTATAACCTCAATTTCCCATGTACCCACTTCCCAAAGAACAACTTCCTGCCCCCCAAATGAAGTCTTTTGGCCACACCAGCTGGCATTTGGAGATCTTAGTTTCCAAAACAGGGATCAAACCCATGCTCCCTGCAGTGAAGGCACAGATTCTTAACCACTGGAAATCCAGGGATGTACTGAAGAATAGAGGAGTCTTTTAAATAAAAATATTAATCAAGACAAACTGCTTGCAGGGGAAGCTCTTTTCTAGATTTTGTCTTGTCAGTATCAAGTCAGCATAGCAGGACCACTATTTAGTACTGAATTATTTTATTTACTTATCATTAGTCATTTTGGCATTATTTGGCATGTTTGCATACTAGCATGCTTAATTTAATTCAAATAATTTCCAAAAGTTCATAGCTCATAATCTTATTGAAAGACTCTTTTCTCCGGGTTATCAGTGTAGATTATGCCATTAGCTTTGTAATACGAACATATATCTCAATGTATTTGTGATATTTTCAAATGTTATGCCAAAGCTAAGATTAATATTCAAGATATTATTATGATTTACTACTACATGCATATCTCTTGAGTCCTCCATAAGTTGTTGTTTGTTTTGAGAATTCAAGTCAAAAAATTACAATCAGAAAAGGTAATTATGCTTTTGAAAAGGAACCAAAGAGAAAGTAGGCAGTTTTATCCTATATCACTGGATATTTTAGAAAGGATTTCATAGATTTCTTTGTGTGCACAATGATAGTTTATTTTTATATTGTTGACTCTCAGTTACTGTCACTTAAATATGGGAATCAAAGATAAATAGGAGTCAAGAATGTTTATTCTCTAAATGTCGTTCATGATCTATTCTGTAATTTACAATGTGACATTTTAATGCATCACCTTCTTAATCTCATTTATATAGAGTAATATAATCAGATGACTTGAAGTAGCCAAAACTTTAAATTGAGTATCTCCAAAGTCAGCTATTTCAAGCTTTTAAGGCAAGACTTAATTTAGATTATACTTGTATAAAATCACATGTTCTCAGATATGGCACCCCATCCAAACTATGACGGATATGGCCTATTTGTTAGAATAGATGGCATCACAGGATATGGCATAGAGGTTAGGTAAACAGGGAAACTGTCTTCTCCTTTTATATAGATAATAAATGTCATGGAATTATAAATATACGTTCTCTTGCTTAAATGTACAGAACTGGATTGATGTACGAATTAGATTGTAAATCCAGGAAAATACAAATTTGTTTCATATAATTCCTTATTTAAATTTAGTTTGTGCTTTACATAACGCTCTGAGAAACAGAGGAATGTCATTTTTTAAAAGACAGGATACCAGCTGACTGCAATGAAACACAAGCACTTTGTAAAAAATTTAAGGAGTTTTGATAAAAACTAATTTATACACCCTGATTAGAAGGTTACACATGCATCTTGCCTGGAAATCAAAGCTAATTAGCTGGAATAGTCTATTTCTCACTTTTTTTTTTTAATTGAGGGAAGGACATGACATATATAAGGAGGAAAAATGTTAAATCTCTCACTGTTTTCACACAAACAATTTTTCATTCTTTAAAAGTTATCACCCAGGAGGGGGGCAGATATCACTACAGCCACTATGGAGAACAGTGTGGAGATTCCTTAAAAAACTGGAAATAGAACTGCCTTATAACCCAGCAATCCCACTGCTGGGCATACACACCAAAGAAACCAGAATTGAAAGAGACACGTGTACCCCAATGTTCATCACAGCACTGTTTATAATAGCCAGGACATGGAAGCAACCTAGACGTCCATCAGCAGATGAATGGATAAGAAAGCTGTGGTACATATACCCAATGGAGTATTACTCAGCAATTAAAAGGAATACGTTTGAATCAGTTCTAATGAGGTAGATGAAACTGGAGCCTATTATACAGAGTGAAGTAAGCCAGAAAGAAAAACAGCAATACAGTATACTAATACATATATATGGAATTTAGAAAGATGGTAACGATAACCCTGTATGTGAGACAGCAAAAGAGACACAGATGTATAGAACAGTCTTTTGGACTCTGAGGAAGAGCAAGAGGGTGGGATGGTTTGGGAGAATGGCATTGAAACATGTATAATATCATATATGAAATGAATCACCAGTCCAGGTTCAATGCAGGATACAGGATGCTTGGGGCTGGTGCACCGGGATGACTCAGAGGGATGGTATGGGGAGGGAGGAGGGAGAGGGGTTCAGGATTGGGAACTCATGTACACCTGTGGTGGATTCATGTTGATGTATGGCAAAACCAATACAATATTGTAAAGTAATTAACTGCCAATTAAAATAAATTTATGTTTTAAAAAATCACTTACTCTAGTTAAATGTTAAACAAGCCAACATCACTAGCCCATTACTATATGCAAGCAAAGTTTTTACAATATTAACTAATAGTAATTACTAGCATACTTTGACCACCTCACGCGAAGAGTTGACTCATTGGAAAAGACTCTGATGCTGGGAGGGATTGGGGACAGGAGGAGAAGGGGACGACAGAGGATGAGATGGCTGGATGTCATCACTGACTCGATGGACATGAGTTTGAGTAAACTCTGGGTGCTGGTGATGGACAGGGAGGCCTGGCGTGCTGTAATTCATGGGATTGCAAAGAGTCGGACATGATTGAGTGACTGAACTGAACTGAACTGATA
>SJYX01006945.1:337190-390772 GCA_006410675.1 Oreotragus oreotragus
ATGTATAGAACAGTCTTTTGGACTCTGTGGGAGAGGGAGAGGGTGGGATGGTTTGGGAGAATGGCATTGAAACATGTATAATATCATATATGAAATGAATCACCAGTCCAGGTTCAATGCAGGATACAGGATGCTTGGGGCTGGTGCACCGGGATGACTCAGAGGGATGGTATGGGGAGGGAGGAGGGAGAGGGGTTCAGGATTGGGAACTCATGTACACCTGTGGTGGATTCATGTTGATGTATGGCAAAACCAATACAATATTGTAAAGTAATTAACTGCCAATTAAAATAAATTTATGTTTTAAAAAATCACTTACTCTAGTTAAATGTTAAACAAGCCAACATCACTAGCCCATTACTATATGCAAGCAAAGTTTTTACAATATTAACTAATAGTAATTACTAGCATACTTTGACCACCTCACGCGAAGAGTTGACTCATTGGAAAAGACTCTGATGCTGGGAGGGATTGGGGACAGGAGGAGAAGGGGACGACAGAGGATGAGATGGCTGGATGTCATCACTGACTCGATGGACATGAGTTTGAGTAAACTCTGGGTGCTGGTGATGGACAGGGAGGCCTGGCGTGCTGTAATTCATGGGATTGCAAAGAGTCGGACATGACTGAGCGACTGAACTGAATCGAACTGAATTACTAGCATGTATTGAATATCTGTTGAAAAGTCAATCTTATTAAAGTATTTGCATGTATCATCTCTTTTTACTGTCTCAGAAATCTTGCCAGTGAAGTGCTATTATAACTTCCATCTTGCAGATAAAATAATAGAAAGATTATTATAGAAAGAAAGCCAAATGCTATTCATACAATGTTCAACTTCAGAAGCTGAGCTCTAAAGCTCTGTAATAAGCAATGTCTTAAGAGTTTATTCATTATGGCAGTGATATAACTTCCTTAAATCATTGTGCTCTTCCTCATCCTTGAGAAGGAGACGTCGAGTATTATCAAGAAAAGTGATATCTTTGATGAGCTTTAAGATCCTAGCGAGTGTATAACCGGGGAATGATTTTAACAGACAAGTTTTGTGAAGAGGGAGATTTACAAATTCTAAATCTTTTGTTTGACCAAGACATATGTGCTCAGCCATTTCAGTCATGTCTAAATGTTTGCAACCCTATGGACTGTAGCCTACCAGGCTCCTCTGTTCATGGGATTCTCCAGGCAAAAATACTGAAGTGGGTTGCCATATTCTCCTCCTGATTTCATACAGATGCAATCAAACTTGCATCTCCTGCATTGCAGGAAAATTCTTTACCACTGAGCCACCAGGGAAGCCCTTGGCCAAGACAAGCTTGACTCAATGATCCTAATAGGTAAGCCAGTAAAGAATCCACCAGCCAAGGCAGGAGATGCAAGTGACACAGGAGACACGGGCTGGATCTGTTGGGGAGGAAAATCCCCTAGAGGAGCCTATGGCAACCCATTCCAATGGAGAATCCCATGGACAGAGGAGCCTGGCAGGCTACAATCCAGAGGGGTTTCAAAGAGCCAGACTTGATTGAGCAAACATACACACACACACACACACACACACACACACAAATATCAGACAAGTTTCTTCCTGACTATTGGCCCCTTGATGTCCCTTTTTATACTGCATTTCCCTTAGAAAACTTGCAACTATAAATTCTTGTTTTCTGATCTTTTCTTCTGTAAATCTTCTACAACCCAGGAATGTCTTTCTTAAGGATCTGGAAATCATTCCTTTGAAATGCAGTCATTAAGAAAAGCAGGAACCCAATCTCCTAGCCTCTGTGGAAGAGTAGTAGTGTAACTTCAATGAGGACAATTAGCAAAAACTGACAGCCTGTCACAGGGATCACCTCCTAGCTAATATCCTCCAGTACTTTCCCATGAGCTTACACCAGGGTTTCAAACATTCTCCCACCTTTTGTTCTAGCACAGGTGAGTTCAATGTCTTTCTCCTATTTCAATAGTCTCGAATAAATCTTTCTGTGATGCTTTTAGTATGTCCAATGCACTTTTTTTTTTTTTTCCTATACATACTTTACATACCAAGGACCAGGTCCCAAAGGCTATAGCTAAACAGTGCAGAGAATCTGGACCAGACTGGTAAAATGAGAATCAAACTCCATGTTAAGAATTTTGGTTTTCATTCTAAGAATGTCCACTAAAGGTCTTTAAGGTTTGACTGCAGAGAGAGGGGGAAAGAAGTTGACTATAACATAACTTTTTTGTTTAAAAAAAAAAAACAAACCAGTGTAAAGAGAAGGAGCACAGAATGGTTTAAGTGTATTTGTAGGCTGATAGATTAATCAGATGAGAGAAGATGGTAGATCCAGGTAAGAATTGTAAATATTTAGTATATATTTAAGAGGTAACTCTCAGGTGTGGATGGTGGGATTGAAAAAAAGATGAGAAATACAGTCTATATATCTAGAAATATAGTGAAATATAGTCTATATATCCAGAACAAGTTTATTTAATATTCCCCACCTTTATACATTTTATATAAATGTGGATGATTGATATGTTAGTCAATAGTCTCAAAACATTTTATACATATATGTAAAGGAAAATTAATTTCTAGAAAAAGTAGTCAGATAGCTACAATTTAACCAACTGTACGTCAAAATTTGACTTTTCTAATTTCTTAAAGGTACAGATAGAATTTAATCAAATAGAATTAAGGTTCTAATTAATCCCATGAACAATTTTTTAAAGTTCCCACAATGAGTCTGAAAGCTGCTTTTAGCATCCCTAAGAAAGCCTTACAGAATATGACTCTTTCCCACAGCTATGCCTATCGATTTCTTTAATATTCAGAAGCATGGGTTACTATGAATAGTAAAGTGAGATGGATTATGAGAGTATTTATTGTCTGATGAATGGAGTGGGTGATCATCTGAATCAGAGGAAAAACACTAAGAACAAAGCATATCAATGCACATAATTATTCATACCATAAAAGAATAAAAATGTGAATGTGATTAATATACTTGAAATACGAAGGCTGTGACTTCTCTGTGGTTTCTTTCTTTCACTGAATTTTGTCATTAATAACCTTTCATGAACTCAAAAAAAGAATCTAAAATAAAAAATATAATTGTGAGAAGCCAAGAAAGCCCATTATCATTTCCAAAAGAAGAAAACTGAATACCCTTCAAAAATCATTTACTGATTCTTTTGATTTGAAATAACATCATCATTGTTCCACAAATGACCCAGGCATGCAAATCAGTAGAAAGAAATCCTTTCCAGAGTTCTGTGAGGAAAAAGTATTTATAGTTGTACATAAGATAGCACATTTTAAAAATGAATAAAGTCAGAATTTAAAACATTATATAACACAGTTTCAATTACACCCAACCCCAGTTTTTACTCTCTGAACAGCAGATTTCATCTTGTGAAAATCCTTCCAGATGTTTCACATATAAATTTAGTTTCAATAATTCTAAAAGAGCATCCCTAACTCATAATCCTTCCTTTTACATACTTTATTGTGGTTTATTAAACCACCTTACTTATAGCATGTGCGTGTGCGTGTGTGTGTGTGTGTGTGTGTTTGTGTGTGTTAGTTTCTCAGTCGTGTCCAATTCTTTGAGACCCTATGATTGTAGCCCACTAGGCTCTTCTGTCCATGGAATTCTCCAGGCAAGACTACTGGAGTGGGCTCTCACTCCCTTCTCCAGGGGATCTTCCCGACCCAGGGATCGAACCCAGGTCTCCCACATTGCAGGTGGACTCTTTACCATCTGGACCACCAGGGAAGCCCTTATTTCTATTAACTAGGTCATTAAATAGTTGCTTCTCTTAGGTGTTTCTCCACTCTTTATTATTTTATCAATCCCAAACTTCTCTTGATTTAAAAAAAAATGTTAGTCACCTCCACTTGTCCTTTCTCTCCCTTAAGACAGCATATGAAATGAAATCTGGGTAAGCACCTACCACATACATCAGTCACACATGCAAAGATTAAGACCTCACTACTTCTTTCAGGGATTCGTGTTCTAGATAGAGTTAAGCAAGAAGGGTCTGTAATCTGAGAGACTGTTATGCCGGCAGATTTGCCACTTTGCTAGGTCTATCTTTTCAAATGATTGAGTTTCTTATAGTAAAAGTATATAACCATTTACACCTGGAAGGGTTTTCAAAAACAAAGAACAAAAAGGAGAAGGAAAAAAGAGAATGTGTGCAGTGCTTAAGAGGACGTGAAATAATAGACAATACAGACAATGGTATGAGGGAAATAACACGACAAAGAAAAATAAAAAAACAGAAGATTCCGAGTTGTCCCCTGGAGCCTCTGAAAGCTCCGTGAAGTAAACTCAACAGAAAAATAAAATGGCTTTAGAGGCAGTAATTATTTCAGCAAGAAAGTTAAGTGGACCACTAGAGGAAATTTTAATTTAAAAGTAGCATAAGACAGGAGACTGCTAAACAGCTAAACCCTGGTCCCATCTTTTCTAAAAAAAACTCTTTTGTCAGTTCTTTAGGTAAAGAGGGAATATAAATTTAATGAAAACTACAAAGATTTCAGAGGCCTAGAAAATAAGAGCTATGAACAATATAAATATTTAATTCAAAAGATTAATCAATGTTGGACCTTATCTCAACCAAATAATATGACCATTGAATTATCTTTAAATTACTATGTTTAATTAAACTGTCATTTAAGATTGATATTTACAGTTGATTTACATCCACTGCTGCCTATTCATGGCTAGAGGAAAGGTGAGTGGAGTGTCACATGTGTAGATTTGATCCCTCTGAGGGCTGAAAATCCACTAAGGAATTATAAGATTAATACAGTTTGGTCAAATGACTGTCTCATCTGTACATTTTTCTTAAATGTATTTGTAATTCCATGAGCACTGCCCTATCTTTTCTCCTGAAGATTGAACTGTATTAGAGTGAATCTCTTNTTTTTTTTTTTTTCCTATACATACTTTACATACCAAGGACCAGGTCCCAAAGGCTATAGCTAAACAGTGCAGAGAATCTGGACCAGACTGGTAAAATGAGAATCAAACTCCATGTTAAGAATTTTGGTTTTCATTCTAAGAATGTCCACTAAAGGTCTTTAAGGTTTGACTGCAGAGAGAGGGGGAAAGAAGTTGACTATAACATAACTTTTTTGTTTAAAAAAAAAAAACAAACCAGTGTAAAGAGAAGGAGCACAGAATGGTTTAAGTGTATTTGTAGGCTGATAGATTAATCAGATGAGAGAAGATGGTAGATCCAGGTAAGAATTGTAAATATTTAGTATATATTTAAGAGGTAACTCTCAGGTGTGGATGGTGGGATTGAAAAAAAGATGAGAAATACAGTCTATATATCTAGAAATATAGTGAAATATAGTCTATATATCCAGAACAAGTTTATTTAATATTCCCCACCTTTATACATTTTATATAAATGTGGATGATTGATATGTTAGTCAATAGTCTCAAAACATTTTATACATATATGTAAAGGAAAATTAATTTCTAGAAAAAGTAGTCAGATAGCTACAATTTAACCAACTGTACGTCAAAATTTGACTTTTCTAATTTCTTAAAGGTACAGATAGAATTTAATCAAATAGAATTAAGGTTCTAATTAATCCCATGAACAATTTTTTAAAGTTCCCACAATGAGTCTGAAAGCTGCTTTTAGCATCCCTAAGAAAGCCTTACAGAATATGACTCTTTCCCACAGCTATGCCTATCGATTTCTTTAATATTCAGAAGCATGGGTTACTATGAATAGTAAAGTGAGATGGATTATGAGAGTATTTATTGTCTGATGAATGGAGTGGGTGATCATCTGAATCAGAGGAAAAACACTAAGAACAAAGCATATCAATGCACATAATTATTCATACCATAAAAGAATAAAAATGTGAATGTGATTAATATACTTGAAATACGAAGGCTGTGACTTCTCTGTGGTTTCTTTCTTTCACTGAATTTTGTCATTAATAACCTTTCATGAACTCAAAAAAAGAATCTAAAATAAAAAATATAATTGTGAGAAGCCAAGAAAGCCCATTATCATTTCCAAAAGAAGAAAACTGAATACCCTTCAAAAATCATTTACTGATTCTTTTGATTTGAAATAACATCATCATTGTTCCACAAATGACCCAGGCATGCAAATCAGTAGAAAGAAATCCTTTCCAGAGTTCTGTGAGGAAAAAGTATTTATAGTTGTACATAAGATAGCACATTTTAAAAATGAATAAAGTCAGAATTTAAAACATTATATAACACAGTTTCAATTACACCCAACCCCAGTTTTTACTCTCTGAACAGCAGATTTCATCTTGTGAAAATCCTTCCAGATGTTTCACATATAAATTTAGTTTCAATAATTCTAAAAGAGCATCCCTAACTCATAATCCTTCCTTTTACATACTTTATTGTGGTTTATTAAACCACCTTACTTATAGCATGTGCGTGTGCGTGTGTGTGTGTGTGTGTGTGTTTGTGTGTGTTAGTTTCTCAGTCGTGTCCAATTCTTTGAGACCCTATGATTGTAGCCCACTAGGCTCTTCTGTCCATGGAATTCTCCAGGCAAGACTACTGGAGTGGGCTCTCACTCCCTTCTCCAGGGGATCTTCCCGACCCAGGGATCGAACCCAGGTCTCCCACATTGCAGGTGGACTCTTTACCATCTGGACCACCAGGGAAGCCCTTATTTCTATTAACTAGGTCATTAAATAGTTGCTTCTCTTAGGTGTTTCTCCACTCTTTATTATTTTATCAATCCCAAACTTCTCTTGATTTAAAAAAAAATGTTAGTCACCTCCACTTGTCCTTTCTCTCCCTTAAGACAGCATATGAAATGAAATCTGGGTAAGCACCTACCACATACATCAGTCACACATGCAAAGATTAAGACCTCACTACTTCTTTCAGGGATTCGTGTTCTAGATAGAGTTAAGCAAGAAGGGTCTGTAATCTGAGAGACTGTTATGCCGGCAGATTTGCCACTTTGCTAGGTCTATCTTTTCAAATGATTGAGTTTCTTATAGTAAAAGTATATAACCATTTACACCTGGAAGGGTTTTCAAAAACAAAGAACAAAAAGGAGAAGGAAAAAAGAGAATGTGTGCAGTGCTTAAGAGGACGTGAAATAATAGACAATACAGACAATGGTATGAGGGAAATAACACGACAAAGAAAAATAAAAAAACAGAAGATTCCGAGTTGTCCCCTGGAGCCTCTGAAAGCTCCGTGAAGTAAACTCAACAGAAAAATAAAATGGCTTTAGAGGCAGTAATTATTTCAGCAAGAAAGTTAAGTGGACCACTAGAGGAAATTTTAATTTAAAAGTAGCATAAGACAGGAGACTGCTAAACAGCTAAACCCTGGTCCCATCTTTTCTAAAAAAAACTCTTTTGTCAGTTCTTTAGGTAAAGAGGGAATATAAATTTAATGAAAACTACAAAGATTTCAGAGGCCTAGAAAATAAGAGCTATGAACAATATAAATATTTAATTCAAAAGATTAATCAATGTTGGACCTTATCTCAACCAAATAATATGACCATTGAATTATCTTTAAATTACTATGTTTAATTAAACTGTCATTTAAGATTGATATTTACAGTTGATTTACATCCACTGCTGCCTATTCATGGCTAGAGGAAAGGTGAGTGGAGTGTCACATGTGTAGATTTGATCCCTCTGAGGGCTGAAAATCCACTAAGGAATTATAAGATTAATACAGTTTGGTCAAATGACTGTCTCATCTGTACATTTTTCTTAAATGTATTTGTAATTCCATGAGCACTGCCCTATCTTTTCTCCTGAAGATTGAACTGTATTAGAGTGAATCTCTTCCACAGCATTTAAGGAGGTAAATTAACCCAAGGAAGAATTGAATGCCAAAAAATCTTTTACGCCCAATGATTTGTATTCAGGTTTCCCCCCGTAAATGTTACAGTATTTTTTTTCAAAATAATTTTCTGTTGTTGTTGATTTGCTAATCTGTATCCAGCTCTTTGCGACTCCCACAGACTGTAGCCTGCCAGGTTCCTCTGTCCATGGGACTTCCCAGGCAAGAATACAGGGGTGGATTGCCATTTCCTTCTCCAGGGGACCTTCCCAACTCAGGGATCAAACCTGTGCCTCTTGCGTTAGCAGGAAGTTTCTTCACTACTGAGCTACCAGGGACACCAAAATAGCCAGCACATATTTAATGTGCTCTTCATCCCAGACCCACAGAAGTGGAGAGTGCGGTCTTATCGAAAGCCCCTCCCCATGGGCACGTCAAGAATGGAATAGAACAGTCCTGCTGTGACACAGTCCTTATTGTTCACTCTTATTTTAGATATTTTTATAACTTTTACTTTTTCCTCTATCTCATCCTTTTGTAAAGAGGCTCCTGAGAGTCCCTTGGACTGCAAGGAGATTAAACCAGTCCATTCTAAAGGAGATCAGCCCTGGGTGTTCTTTGGAAGGAATGATGCTAAACCTGAAACTCCAGTACTTTGGCCACCTCATGCGAAGAGTAGACTCATTGGAAAAGACTCTGATGCTGGGAGGGATTGGGGGCAGGAGGAGAAGGGGACGACAGAGGATGAGATGGCTGGATGGCATCACTAACTCGATGGATGTGAGTCTGAATGAACTCCGGGAGATGGTGATGGACAGGGAGGCCTGGCATGCTGCGATTCATGGGGTCGCAGAGTCAGACACGCCTGAGCGACTGAACTGAACTGAACTGAACTAAAGAACTGGTATAAACACTAATTATTCAAAATATTACAAAACATACTTTGTGTAATACCCTCAAAATCTCTCTTGATAAAAATTTATTTAAATAAGAACCAAAATAAAAATTAAACAACTTCAACCAAAAATTTAATCATTGTGACTTTCAACACAGAAAGTTTTAATATTTAAGAAAAATAACAACAAACTTTAAAACTATAATTTATTCAAGCTCTTAACATAAAATCCTTATTCAGCTAGATTTGTCTTGTATAATATGTTCTTTTCAGTCTATAACTGTGTAATAAGAGAAGGTGATTTGGATCCCTCGAGGCCCTTTTCATAAGCTAAAATATATTTTTCTGCATTTGGAACTTCTTTCTAGCAGGTATTCTGTAACCTTAATATATGCTTCACACAGTACCACATCTGTTCCACCACAGGTGATACAAGCAAAGATTCCAACAGAATTGCTCAGACATTCGATAAAGCAGTTAGGCAGATGTCTTTGAGTTTCTTTGGTGTACAGTTTTGTTAGACTTCATGCTGATTATGCAACGAACAACTGCTGAAAGTGTGCAATGTGAAATATTATTGACAATATTTTGAAAGGCTGAAGTTAAATTTAAAATCTGACTTGTACAGCTGCTTATATGATGTGCCTAAAAGAGAATAAAGTAGAAAGATTCACTCTTTTTGTGAGCTGCATGGAGGAAAAGTGGGTAATCATATAAAACTCTTACATGGTATATACATATTATTAGGTATGTCAGAACTTTTAAAATGTGGTTTCACACTCAACCAATGTTATCTTTAACAGTCGGATTTGATAGATAATGTTGGTCTATTTATACCTGCTAAGATAAAAGGGAGATAAAGAAGCTCATCAAGCCATCTGTCTCTATTCCCCAAGCTATCCTGGTAATGATTAATAGAACCTGTGGTTCCCCTTATACGACTGCAAAGCTGAGTAATAAGAGTTAGGTGAACATTGTTACCTTTTCTCAGCTGGAGTTATACTATATATAAGTGAATGGATGAATGCCTTTGCACTGATGCAAGCCTCTTTTTTTAATATCAGACACATTATTATGTCCTTACTCTGAGAAGTTTAAAATCATCTGCATAGTAGTTTTAAAGGTAAGAGAAAATGATCGTGAGAATTTAGATATTTTCATGGTTGCCTTTTGACCTCTGAAGTGTGCTGCTCCAACTTTATAGAGAGGATGGAAATATTCTTCCATACTGTTTTTCATCTTCTCTGTAGATATTGTGGATTGAACACACTGTGATAAAATTATAGAACTGTCCCACAGTTTCTTTCCATCTAATTTCTTGGTGCAAAACATAGGCAAACCAAGGATTCTACTTTTTATTAATTCATAATTGAATACCTATTTCTCCTTTAACATGCTATACTTAAAAGAACTAAATAAAACCTTAACAAAGAAATAATCAATACATAATATGTACATTCATTAATTAAACAAATATATATGATGTGCCTCTGTTTTGCTAGCTACTACCCTAGGAATCAAGATTGTCGGGAGAATCAAGATTGGAATCAAGACTGCCAGGAGAAATATCAATAACCTCATATATGCTGATGACACACCACCTATGCCAGAAAGAACTATAGAGCCTCTTGATGAAAGTGAAAGAAGAGAGTGAAAAAGTTGGCATTCAGAAAACTAAGATCATGGCATTTAGTCCCATCACTTCATGGGAAATAGATGGGGAAATAATGGAAACAGTGGCAGACTCTATGTTTTGGGGCTCCAAAATCACTGCAGATGGTGACTGCAGCCACAAAATTAAAAGACACTTGCTTCTTGGAAGGAAAGTTATGACCAANGCATTTAGTCCCATCACTTCATGGGAAATAGATGGGGAAATAATGGAAACAGTGGCAGACTCTATGTTTTGGGGCTCCAAAATCACTGCAGATGGTGACTGCAGCCACAAAATTAAAAGACACTTGCTTCTTGGAAGGAAAGTTATGACCAACCTAGACAGCATTTTAAAAAGCAGAGATATTACTTTGCCAATAAAAGTCCATCTAGTCAAAACTTTGTTTTCTTCCAATAGTCATGTATGGATGTGAGAGTTGAACTGTAAAGAAAGCTGAGTGCCGGAGAACTGATGCTTTTGAACTGCGATGTTGGAAAAGACTCTTGAGAGTCCCTTGGACTGCAAGGAGATCCAACCAGTCCATCCTAAAGGAGATCAGTCCTGAATATTCACTGGAGGGACTGATGCTGAGGCTGAAACTCCAATACTTTGGCCACCTGATGCAAAGAGTTGACTCATTTGAAAAGACCCTGATGCTGGAAAAGACTNTGTTGGAAAAGACTCTTGAGAGTCCCTTGGACTGCAAGGAGATCCAACCAGTCCATCCTAAAGGAGATCAGTCCTGAATATTCACTGGAGGGACTGATGCTGAGGCTGAAACTCCAATACTTTGGCCACCTGATGCAAAGAGTTGACTCATTTGAAAAGACCCTGATGCTGGAAAAGACTGAAGGTGGGAGGAGAAGGGGAAGACAGATGATGAGAGGGTTTGATGGCATCATGGACTCATTGGACATGAGTTTGAGTGACTCTGGGAGTTGGTGAAGGACGGGGAAGCCTGGCCTGCTATAGGCCATGGGGTTGCAAAGAGTCAGACACGCCTGAGCGACTGAACTGAACTGAACTCTAGAAACTGAGAACACAGTAGGGAAATACGGTCTTCCCACTCAATTTACACTTTAGTGGGAGGCGATATTTACATATCATGTACAAATAAATTTAGGCCAAATCTATACGTTCAGTTCAGTCAGTCATGTCTGAATCTTATACTTTAGTGGGAGGTGACATTCACATATTATGTACATATTATGTACAAATAAATATATTCCAAATCTACACAGTCAGTTCAATCGCTCAGTTGTGTCCGAATCTTTGTGTCCCCATGAATCACCGCACGCCAGGCCTCCTTGTCCATCACCAACAACCGGAGTTCACCCAAACTCGTGTGCTTCGAGTCCGTGATGCCATCCAGCCATCTCATCCTCTGCTGTCCCCTTCTCCTCCTGCCCCCAATCCCTCCCAGCATCAGGGTCTTTTCCAATGAGCCAACTCTTTGCACGAGGTGGCCAAAGTACTGGAGTTTCGGCCTCAGCATCAGTCCTTCCAATGAACACCCAGGACTTGTCTCCTTTAGGATGGACTGATTGATCTCCTTACACTCCAAGGGACTCGCAAGAGTCTTCTCCAGCACCACAGTTCAAAAATATCAATTCTTTGGTGCTCAGCTTTCTTCACAGTCCAACTCTCACATCCATACATGACCACTGGAAAAACCATAGGCTTGACTAGACGGACCTTTGTTGGCAAATATCTCTGCTTTTCATATGCTATCTAGGTTGGTTATAACTTTCTTCCAAGGAGTAAGTGTCTTTTAATTTCATGGCAGCAATCACCATCTGCAGTGATTTTGGAGACCCCAAAATAAAGTCTGACACTGTTTCCACTGTTTCCCCATCTATTTCCCATGAAGCGTTGGGACCATATGCCATGATCTTAGTTTTCTGAATGTTGAGCTTTAAGCATTATAAATATACGAATGCTGCTGCTGCTGCTGCTAAATCACTTCAGTCGTGTCCGACTCTGTGCGACCCCATAGACGGCAGCCCACCAGGCTCCCCCGTCCCTGGGATTCTCCAGGCAAGAACACTGGAGTGGGTTGCCATTTCCTTCTCCAATGAAAGTGAAAAGTGAAAGCGAAGTCACTAAGTCATGTCCAACTCTTAGCGACCCCATGGACTGCAGCCTACCAAGCTCCTCTGTCCATGGGTGTTTCCAGGCAAGAGTACTGGAGTGGGGTGCCACTGCCTTCTCCGAAATATATAAATACCATATACCAAATGTCAGAGAGTGCAATGAGGAAAAATAGAGGGGAACAGAGGGGTGTTGGGGAGTTGCAAAAACATAATTTTATTGGAATCAAATGCTTTTGAATAATAATTTGGGAAAAAAATATTGCCTATAATTAATCAGCTTTGCTGTGTATCTCTGTATGCATATATAGGTGAATATAAATATGTAAGTGTAGTTTCTCCATGCTTTGGATTCCCTGATAGCTCAGTTGGTCAAGAATCCACCTGCAATGCAGGAGACCCCAATTCCATTCCTGGGTTGGGAGGATCCACTGGAGAAAGAATAGGCTACCCACTCCAATATTGTGGCCTAGAGAATTCCATGAACTATATAGTCAGTCCATGGGGTCACAAAGAGTTGGACATGACTGAGTAACTTTCACTTTCACTTTATTCAGTTTAAATACATCAACAACATTGCTCTTCCACTTCTAGGGAAAATCGTTACAAGGCATGACTTCAGAAGTAAATTAGAGTAGAAATAGGAACTATGAGATCAGAATTCGTCTTCTTCTCCTTAACAATCTGGAAATTTGGGAACTAGAGTTAAAAGAGGAAATACATAAGGGCTTCCTGGTAAGTGATAATTGTAGACAGTTGAAAAGTGAATTCAAAATTCTAATCTATGAAGTAGATTTTAAGTAGAAATTAAGTTCAATATGAAAACAAATGATCAAGTTGACTCCGTCTACAAACAAGCCCAGGGAAGACATGAAACAGGCCAGAGGTCTGATCGAGAACTCTCGAGTAGAAGATTTTTTTAAATGCCACACTGCAGGAGACTGTTAACTGGATCCCTAAGTTAATTCCTTTTAGAGGGAATTTAGAGGAAGGTGATCAAGGATGGCCCCCTGTTATGTCAGAAGAGTGGAAAGCAGAGTTCAATAAGGCAGGCAGACTCTGGTTTTTGGGGATAGATGTTCAGGAAATCCCAGGGGAAACCCTGAAGCCAGATCACGCCTTTGCGTATGTCTGGCTTCCTTTCTCATGACCTTTGCCATGGGCGGGATTCCTCACGCTGGCTCCCGGCACCACACCCACTTTGAGGCTACTGAAGATAGTGCCTGTTGGAACATCAAATATGGAGGTACATCAGGATTTCTATGTAAGAGCCAAAAGGCTTTCAAAACAGTGCCTCCAGGTCGGCTTGGAACTGAAAAATGTGCTATAGATAGACAAGATCCTGATCCAATCTGGGCAATCACTCTTCTGTGTTTTTTTCTCATTTATGTTATGTTTTGTTAACATTGCAAAATTATTTGTGTGAAATAAATATAAAAGAAGTCAAAAGAATTTATAATCAATCAGGTACAATTTTAAGACACCCAAAGTATTATATAAACAGAATTCCTATAAAAATAGCTCTTTTAAAAAACTCTTACAATGAAAAATGTGTCTCAATTGTACCTTCTATCTAGTGATAGGTTATATTCTAGAATAAATTCATAGAAGAGAATCTAAAATTTTATTTCTACAATAAACTAAATTGATAGCAGTTTTATGGATATCTTTATGTTTCTTCAAAAAGTGAACAAAACGTCAGTGTTTGTAGAAACATTTAAGGTTTTAAGTTCAGAGTCTAAGGTTATGTACTCAAAAATCAGGAATTTTTTTTATATGAAAAAATTGGTTAAAAAGAGTATGAGAGTATTTTACTATACACGTATAACACACATTCATATGTGCAGGCACACACTACAAGGATCTAAAGTTCATGCATTAGTGGATTAACACTTGATGAGTATTATTATGGATATTTTAATGTGATTTTACTATTTTGTGGAGCATATTTTTCAGAAAAGAAAATAAACTATTTAAATGATAGGAGAGAGGGATGTGAGGAATCCACCCAACAAAACAGTATAAGGCATAACCTTTTCTATGCTCCTGTGACACATGCTTGTCTATTTCTTGGTTAAATGGTCTGTATCATTCAGTGAATGCACAGTGTAAATTTTCTTTGTGTTCTGACAGCACTAATATGCTGTCATTGGTCCTGTTATAAAGAATTCTTATTTATTTTCTTCACACCAACTAATTTACATTTCTCTCACCATATATCATTAATTTCTTTTCAAGTCTAACCATAATTTTCATTTTCACATTGCTTTTAATAGTTGTAGGAATCCCATAACAATACTTTTATTTTCAAACACCTGTAAAAGCCATCAAATATTTAAATATTCTAAATTGTTTTAAAAACTAATAACCTCATAAAACCCTATTTTTTAACAGTATCAGAATAACTGTCTTTCCTTCCTAATATGGCACTTCCTTTCTGAACATTTTGCAACATAATGACATAGATATATATTATTTAACTGAAAAACTGCTGATTTGAACTATCATTTTTAAATACTGACACATTCTTCCTAAAATGTAATTTGATAAGGTATTCTTAGAGCTGTACTTTGAGTTATTCTCAATAGCTTGTTGGGAAATTTTAATGTAAAAATCAACTTTTGCTACAATGACATCCTCATAAATTGTGCTTAAATAACTTAGAATTGGTAAAAACAACCCTGAAACTTGTCATAATTTTGTCTCCAAAGACCACTGACTTTAATAACAATGAAAAATGTGAATCTGTCCAATGTTTAGTAAATTGGCTTTGGAGGGGAATGTTGATTTTTCACATTAACAAAGTAAAATTCATGTAAAAAGTGAAAAAGGTTCACATTATCTGAAATAGCTCTGAGCACACATCCTCATTAGCTAACTTGAAAGGGAATCCTAAAGGGGATAAAATTTCTGTTTGTATCCACCAGGCACAATCTATCACAATAGAAAACAAGTTTCTAAGGGTGCTTCAGAGTGAATGACAGTTTAATATTGTTGCAGTCTTAAAAAATGAAATCACTCCAAATAATTGCTGTATAAACATGATATATTCACTCACCGAAGATGTTTTACCACTTCTGTTTACAAAGCAGAACTGAAGCAGACAGCATGAAATTAAGGTCAGAGTTGGATCTGAAACCAGCATATGGTAATAACTGAATAGCATATACAGTATTCTTGTTTCCACTTTTCAGGAGAAGTTTTACTTTACTTTTTACTCTTTCAGAAGGTTTGCTTTGATATCATATGTAAAGCATATGATATAAATTAATTTTAGTGTAAAATTATTTCCAATAAGCCCTCTACATTTAGGTGAATATCTAATTCATAAATTTGCAACCCCTATACCAAAAATGTGTTGCTACAGTACAATATGATTTACTCAATTAGATGGGGAAACATGATTTATATGTTGTCAATTAGGTAAGTGGTAATTTGTAGAAGTCTGTCAAAGAAGAAAAATGTTTTTACAAATCACTTTTATATCTATGGATCTTTTTTTTTAAATGAAAACTTATTGAAAAATATTACTCAAAACGTGCAATGTCCCACAAGATTGTATCTTTGCACATAATTATTTGACACATATCCCTCTATTTTATATAACAAAAAGGCTTTAAAACAATATTCCAAAATAACATTTATATTAAAATGCATAGGATGGTTATTTTATTTGAAAATGTTCAAAAAACTTTTTTCTTTTTTATTATGTTGAAAATATAATTCTACTTACATATTCAAAAATCAAGGCTAGCTAAATTCAAATAAATATATTTTTAAGATACTAATAAAAGACCCATTGAATAGGGTTGAAATATCCAAATAAGAGATTACAAGAACTGTTTTGTACTAATGTAACAAAGTCTACTATGACAAGTTTGGAGAGATATATACAATTCAGTGAAGAGTGAAGAGAAAGGATTCAGGGAACAGACATATTAAGCGAATAGCCCACAAGCCATGCCATTCACTGGGAATTCTGACTTTAGCTGAAGGGCAATCAGTCGTGATGGCACAGTCAGCAATGGGGACAAGATATGACAATGCATGTTGAAGGAGTTTCTGTAGGAGGATTCCATGCTTTAGCAAGATCATCTTAACAATGGATGGAAGAACAGTCCAAGAAATAAGACGAGTCGAGGGAGAGAGGCTACAAGCTGTTAAAGTTTTGTAGGCAAGAGATGATGATTGGGATCTTAATAAAAATAAGGACAAGCCAAAAAAATTGGAACAATTCAGGAAATATAAAATAGATAATCTCAACAAGATTCATTGATTAACTTTGTATGTCAGAGTAAGAGAAAGACAGGACCAGATTCTAATTCTGGTTTGGTAAATCCACAATACTCAAAGAGAAGCAAGGTGAGAAGACTCTTGAGAGTCCCTTGGACTGCAAGGAAATCCAACCAGTCCATTCTGAAGGAGATCTACCCTGGGATTTCTTTGGAAGGAATGATGCTAAAGCTGAAATTCCAGTACTTTGGCCACCTCATGAGAAGAGTTGACTCATTGGAAAAGACTCTGATGCTGGGAGGGATTGGGGGCAGGAGGAGAAGGGGACGACCAAGGATGAGATGGCTGGATGGCATCACGGACTCGATGGACGTGAGTCTGAGTGAACTCCGGGAGATAGTGATGGATAGGGAGGCCTGGCGTGCTGCGATTCATGGGGTCGCAAAGAATCGGACACGACTGAGCGACTGAACTGAACTGAACTGAAGATGATTTTTTTTTTTAACTGTCAGATTTTTAACTTTGAAGTTACATGCCTGCAGAAAATGAAAGTAGAGGTGTCCCAGGGAATAGATCATCCCAGTCTGAAGTTTGGGTCAGAAATGTCCATTTGGAAGTAAATGGTATATAAATGGTAAATAAAACTGCAGAAATGAATGGAGGAAATAAGAAACACCAACATAGATATGTGGAAAATTCTTAAAGAGATGGGAATACCAAACCACCTTATCTGTCTCCTGAGAAACCTGTATGTGGTTCAAGAAGCAACAGTTAGAACCTTGAACAACTGATTGGTTCCAAATTGGGAAAGGAGTACAAGTCTGTATATTGTCAGCCTATTTATTTAACTAATAGGTAAGAGTGTCACTTTGAAGGTTTTAACTTTGCCATTCCAGAAATGTTTCTTTCTCTTATTTTTACTATCATTTAGGCAAGAAGTGATCTGGTCATCCAGATATAATGCCACCCCCATCCTTAGGTCATCGTCCCCTCTGACCCACCTCATTAAAAGATATCTCTAACAAGACTTTCTATCCTAAGTGGTTCTGGTCACAGTCTTTGCTATACAGGTGTAAATGTCTGTGTGACAATAAATAACTTAAATGCTCAGAAACTACCTTACTTCTTTTGTAGAATACATCATGAGCAATGCTGGTCTAGAGGAAGAACAAGCTGGAATAAAAACTGCCAGGAGAAATGTCAACAACCTCACATATGTAGATAATAACACTTTAATAACTGAATGTAAAAAGGAACTAAATAGCCTCTTGACAAGGGTAAAAGAGGAGAGTGAAAAAACGGCTTAAAACTCAGTATTCAAAAAACTAAGACCATGGCATCTGGTCCCATCATTTTATGACAGATTTTACCGGATTTTACTTTCTTAGGCTCCAAAATCACTGCAGACAGTGACTGCAGCCAGGAAATTAAAAGGTGATTGCTCCTTGGGAGGAAAGCTATGACAAAACTAGACAGCATATTTAAAAGCAGAGACATTATGATGCTGACAAAGGTCTGAATAGTCAAAGCCATGGTTTTTCTAGTAGTCATGTAAGGATATGAATGTTGCACCATAAAGAAGGCTAAAAGATGAAAAATTGATGCTTTTGAATTGTGGTCTTGGAGAAGACTCTTGAGAGTCCCCTGGACAGCAACAAGATCAAACCAGTCAATCCTAAAGGAAATCAACCCTGAGTATTCATTAGAAAGACTGATGCTGAAGCTGAAGCTGAAACTCCAACACTTTGGCCACCTGATGTGAAGAGCCAACTCATTGAAAAAGACCCTGATCCTGGGAAAGAGTGAAGGCAATAGGAAAAGAGGGCAGCAGAGGATGAGATGGTTTAATAGATCACTGACTCGATGGACATGAATTTGAACAAACAAGGGGAAATAGTGAAAGACAGGGAAGGGTGCTGTGTTGCAGTCCATGGGGTCACAGAGAATAGGACATGACTTAGCAGCTGAACAAAAACAATACAGATAAGCAGAGGAGAAGCAGTTTGTATAAAAACATCAAAAATGACTGGCAGAGATATAGGATTAAAAACTATGAGCATGTAGATATAATATAGGATTCTCTGTTCATTTGGAGTTGTAACTGAACAAGACCCTATGAGGCCTTCCAGAATAGACCCCCACCCTTGCCTTCCCTCTGCCTTTTGTCTGTAGGAAAATTTTATGGTATATATGTGAGAAAGAAATGGCAGCCCACTCCAGTATTCTTGCCTGGAGAATTCCACAGAAAGAAGAGCCTGGAGGGCCGCAATACATAGGATCACAAAGAGGCAGACATGATTGAAGCAACTTAGTACATGATATATATGAAAGTTTTTAAAAGAGTAAATCCCAAGAGTTCTCATCACAAGGATAAAAACATTTTCTTTTATTTTGTATCCACATAAGATTGTGGATGTTCACTAAATTTATTGTGGCAATCATTTCACAGCATATGTAATTCAAGTCATCATCCTGTACACCTTAAATTTTCACAGTGCTGTGTATGTTATATCCCAATAAAACTGGGAGAATAAAAAAGAAAGAATCCATTTAACCAGCAAGCTAAAATTATAGAAATATGCTTGATCATATACTCATAAAATAACTGAATGGTAGTGTGGCATGTGTGATATATAAAGGACAATTCACCACCTCTTACAATGTTTTCCACACTTTTGGATCTCCTACAACTTACTTTTCTATAAATATCAAAAGAATGATGAGCATATACATACGCACACACACACACACAAACACAAATACACACACAAACACATACACACGACTCCCAAGCATAAATAGCAATTTTGTATTTCTCTAAGCTAGGGCTAAGTTCTCTCCTAACTTTCACAGTCCTTTCTCTATAATTGTTTTGTTGCCGTTGTTGTTTGGTTGCTTTTTGTTTGTTTCTTTGGCTGCACCTGATCTTGGTTGCAGCAAGCAGGATTTTCCATGCTCATTGTAGCATGTGAAATATCTAGTTACATGTAGGATCTAGTTCTCTGACCAGGGATCAGACCCGGGCGCCCTGCATTGGGAGTGCAGAGTCTTAGCCACTGAACCACTAGAGAAGCCCCTTGTAATTTTTTTTGTGATCCTTTCCAATCTTCTACCTTGTGTATCTGTTATTTATGTATTTATCATAACTCTTCTACTAAAATTTATACAAAATCTACTTATTATTATCTGAATCATCAAATACTTAAGTATACACATAAATGAATGAATAAACAAAACCTCTGAATATGTAAAAAAAAATAAATAAATAAATTTAATCAGAGAAGTGAAAAAATGCAAAAAGAAAGAAAAACAGTCAAGGAAGACAAAATAATAATACGTTAGCCAATAAGAAAAGTCCCTTGACCTTTAGTTCTTCCTCAAGGACTACAGATAATATTCTGAGTCACGTCATCTGAAACAGTATCTGTTTTACAGATACTGAAACCCCTGTAAGAAGTTAACTGTTATACTCCACACTATCATATAGACCCCAGATGGGTTGGAACCAGAAGGCTGATGATACTGAGTCCCATTACCTCACCACCAACCAATCAGAAGAATGCCCAGGAGCCAATCAGGCCCTCCTCCTTAAACACTTGTAAGACTCCTCACTAACCCCCTCCAGAGTGGGACACACTGTTCTCAGGGCATTAGTCCACTGTGGCCCTCTTTGCCTGGCAAAGCAATAGCTATTATTTTCTGCTTCACTCAAAACTCTATGTCTGCATTTCTATTCAGCACTGGTGAACAGAGGCTGAGCATCGGCAACAGAATCAGTACTTCCTATCCAACAACACAGATTTTTTTCTATTAAGACAAATAAAGGCAATATTAGTTTGTGTCCTAATTCTCATATCTGAATTACTCTCTTGTTCATAGTCACTCTTTGGATTTCTCAAAACGACAGCAAGAAATATAAACCCTTGTCATGTAAACAAGAAAAGATTGATTACACCTTTCACTACAAATGCAGAGCAACACAGATCTAGAAGATTGTTAGCTACAAGGAAAGCCGTCTCATTGATGTAGTCTTAGCTCTTTAAATATGTTTAAATTCATTCATCCTATTTTAGGTATTCAACCTCTAGAGTGCAGTCAGCAAAGGAAGCCAAAATCGATTATATGGTTCTAGTCTTCAACTCTTTAGATGTTACCCAATTAACCTAAATGTCTCAATTATATTATTACTAGAAGACTTAGGGTTGCTACTTCAAAATGACGTAAACACCTGTATTAGTTTCCTAGGGCTACTGAGGGCTCCCCAGGTGATATCAGTGGTAAAGAACCTATCTGCCAATGCAGGGACATAAGAGACATGAATTCAATCCCTTGGTTGGGAAGATCCCCTGGAGGAGAACATGGCAATCCACTCCAGTATTCCTTCCTGGAGAATCCCATGGAAAGAGGAGCCTGGCGGGGTACAGTCCATAAGGTTGCAAAGAGTTGGACTTGACTGAAGTGACTTAGCAGAGCACAGGGCTACTGACTGTTACAAATGCCCACAAACTTGGTGACTTAAAACAGAAACAGAGTATCTCACAGTCTCAAGGCAAGGAGTCCAAAAGCAAGGCTTTGGCAGGGCCTCTCTTCCTCCAAATACTCTAATGGAAGGAAGATAATTTCTTTCCTCTTGAAACTTCTGGCAGATCTTAGGCATTCCTTGCCTGTGGCTGCATAACTCCAATCTCTGTCTTCATCTTCACATAGCCTTTTGCTCTGCTCCCCTGTCTCTCATTTGTATCTTCTATAAGGACTTTTGCCATTGGATTTAGGATCCACTGATATAGTTTAAAATTCTGTTATCTGGTGACCCTTATATATATTTGAAAAGACCCCTTTCCTCAATAAGATCACAGTCGTAGGTTTGGGTGTAAGAAGCAAACACATCTTTTGTGGGGCCACCATTCAGCCCACTACAACACTCTGTATACAGTATTCAGTCAAATCTGTCTGATGGTAGGGATCCTTTTTCAATTACTGGTAATTGGAGAGAAGACTAATTTTAGAGTGGAAAGGGATCCTGAGATGCCAAAATCTGAGAATGGCTGGACTAGCTTCATGGAATGAGTTGGGAAGTTCAAGAGAAAAATGAACACAATGATTTTTAGCCTTCTTATTTTTTAATATATTTATTTTAGGTCATAAATGTCTAATTACTGCTTTCATTGAAGCCATGTTGATAAACATAAAAATTTTTATATCAGTTAAAAATAGTTTCTCAATACAATTATGATTTCTTCTTTGACCTATGGGTTCTTATATATATTTTAATGACTAAACATATGCACATTCTAAGTTGTGTTTTTATATTAGATTTCTAGTTTAATTCTATGTGGTCAAAAATAAATGTGATTACATTCCTTATAAACTTGTTGAGAACTGTTCATAAATAATTACTGGTCACTAATTCTAAATCCTTCTTATAATTAAAAATGTATTTCTTTTGTTGACATCTAGTTCATACAGGTTGTGTTAGTTTCTGGTGTACCACAAAGTGATTCAGTTTATATATGCATATATATATATATAATTTTTTTTCAAATCCTTTCCTAATGTAGTTTATTATAAGATACTGAGTACAGTTCTCTGTGCTATACAGTAGAACCTTGTTGTTTATATATTTTATTTATAGTACTTTGTATCTGTTAATCCCCAACTCCTAATTTATCCCTCCTCCCTTTCCCTTTAGTAACTATAAATTTGTTTTCAATGTCTGTTTCTGTTTTGTAAATAAGTTCATTTCTCTCATATTTTAGATTTCACATAAGTGATATTTTGTGGTATTTGTCTTCTCTTTCTGACTTACTTCACTGAGTATCATAATGTCTAGGTCCATCGAGGTTGCTGCAAATAGCAATATTTCATTCCTTTTATGGCTGAGTAATATTCCATCATCTATATATACATATATACACATATACATATATACACACACACACACCACATTCTCTTATCCATGTTTCTGTCAATGGACATTTAGGTCACTTCTGTGTCTTAGCATTTGTAAACAGTCTGCTATGAACATTAAGGTGCATGTAAAAACATCTATATCTTAAATAAATATATAGATATATTCCTTGAATACATCAGTTCAGTCACTCAGTCACTTCAGACTGAGCATGGACTGCAGCATGCAGGACTTCCCTGTCCATCACTAACTCCCAGAGCTTGCTCAAACTCATGTCCATCAAGTCAGTGATGCCATCAAACCATCTCATCCTCTGTCATCCCCTTCTCCTCCTGCCTTCAATCTTTCCCAGCATCAGGGTCTTTTCAAATGAGTCAGCTCTTCCCATCAGGGGGCCAAAGTGTTGGAGTTTCAGCTTCAACATCAGTCCTTCCAGTGAATATTCAGGACTGATTCCCTTTAGGATGGACTGGTTGGATCTCCTTGCAGTCCAAGGGACTCTCAAGAGTCTTCTCCAACACCACAGTTCAAAAGCATCAATTCTTTGGTGCTCAGTTTTCTTTATAGTCCAACTCTCACATCCATACATGATTCCTGGAGAAACCAAAGCTTTGATTAGATGGACATTTGTTGGCAAAGTAATGTCACTGCTTTTCAATATGCTGTCTAGGTTGGTCATAGCTTTTCTTCCAAGGAGCAAATGTCTTAATTTCATGGCTGCAGTCACCATCTGCAGTGATTTTGGAGCTCAAAAAAAAAAATAATAAATAAAGTTCTCTCACTGTTTTCATTGTTTCCCCATCTATTGGCCATGAAGAGATGGGACTGGATGCCATGATCTTACTTTTCTGAATGTTGAGCTTTAAGCCAACATTTTCCCTCTCCTCTTTCACTTTCATCAACAAGCTCTTTAGTTCTTCTTCACTTTCTGCCATAAGGGTGGTGTCAGCTGCATATCTGAGGTTATTGATATTTCTTCTGGCAATCTTGATTCCAGCTTGTGCTTCATCCAGCCCAGCATTTCGCATGATGTACTCTGCATAGAAGTTAAATAAGCAGGGCCACAATATACAGCCTGAAGTACTCCTTTTCTGATTTGGAACCAGTCTGTTGTTCCATGTCCAGTTCTAACTGTTGCTTTTTTACCTGCATACAGGCTTCTCTAGAGGCAGGTCAAGTGGTCTGGTATCCCCATCTGGGGAGGTGGGAGGGGGGTTCATGTTTGGGAGTTCGTGTAAAAAAATAAATAAATACAAAAAAATAAAAATAAAAATAAATTTAAAAAAATTAAAAAAAAAAAATTGTCCACAAAATTAAAAAAAAAAAAAGAATTGTCCACAGTTTCTTGTGATGCACACAATAAAAGGCTTTGGCACAGTCAATGAAGCAGAAGTAGATGTTGAATACATAAAACACCTTGAATATATAAAAGCTGTTAAACATTTACCTTCCTTTACCCATTTATTTCCTCTACTAACACATTTATCCGCATGTTTCTTGTGTTTAAAATTTTTTATTGTTTAATTTTAATCTCACTTGATTCCATTATTACTTTTTAATACAAAGAATGTTCAAATCATATTTTAATACTTATCACTTATTTTGTTCATTTAGTTTATTTTTGTACTTTCCCTCTGGGATCAATCTACATATTGCTTAGAATTCCATTTAGGAAAAGTGTTCAGGTGACAAACTCAGGTTTTGTGTGTTTGATAAAGTCATAATTTTCATTTCAATTTGAAATAATTTTAAGTATATAATTCCAGATTAGTGTTTATTTTCTTTCAGAACATTTAAAATCTGTTTTGCTGTTTACTGACTTCTGCCATTGCTATTGAGGAGTGTGCCAACCAATTATTATTGTTTTTCCTAGTTCCTCTATTATTTTTAATATTTCCCTTTTAAAAAATTATGTCTTTTATTATGAGTTATCTTGATGTACTTTTGGGTATTATGCCTGGAATTTGTCACACTCTTTAATGTATGGGTTATAATCTTTTCTTTTAGTCATTAACTCTACAAATACCGATTCCAATCTAGTTTCTTATTCCTCTCATTTCTGTCCTTCTGGAATTCCTATCAAATATATGCTTATCTAATTATGTTGGCCTTCAATCTTGTTTCTTACAGATTCCATGTTTCTCCTATCTGCTTATTATTAATTTCATGGATCTATTTTTCAAATCACCAGCTATGAATTCTTGCTCTCAGAATCTGCTAATATATATCCAACAGAGAGTAAATTCAGTTAAGTTTTTATTTGTTAAAGTTCTATTTGATCCTTATTTGTACTATGTCAGTTTTTAATATTTTTTCCTGTTTTCTAGAGATATTTTCAACTTAATGAATTTTTAAAACTTTAAATATATCTCATTTAACCTTAATTTTTAAAGTTCCACCATTTTGAGTCCTTTGAAGGTGTGTTCACTAGCATATATTAGGTATGTTCTTATTAAAACATTATTCTATGCTGTTAATTTTTAATTGTCTGCTGGATCTATACTTGAAAACTTATTTGTAGCAACACTTAAAAAACATGGATGAATATGCTGTCCTCTAAACAGAATTTGCATCTACCTTAAAGAATAGGAGCTCTGCAAGTAATGCTTGTCTCATATCAGGTTTAAACCCTTGATAGCCCTTCTTTCTGTGTCAGTGCTGAGACATATGCCCAGAAATGTTTCTGTCTTTGTTTTCTTCTTTGTTTCTGTAACTTTATTGAGGTATATTTCACATAACAGAAGTGTGAGAAAAGAGAATTTCAATCTTTTGCACGTGAATATCTATATATCTGGGTTTTCCCAGATGGCACAGTGGTGAAGAATTTGCCTGCCAATGCAGGAGGTGCAAGAGGCTCAGGTTCAATCCCTGGGTCAGGAAGATCCCCTAGGGAAGGAAATGGCAACCCACTCCAGTATTTTTTCCTGGGGAATCCTGTGGATGCAGAAGCCTGGTGGGGCTACAGTCCACAGGGTTGCAAAGAGTTGGACACAACTGAGTGACTGAGCACATAAACACATATCCATGTATCCAAGGACTATTTGGTACAATGTCTCAGTTCAGTTCAGTCCCTCAGTCATATCCAACTCTTTGCGACCCCATGAATCACAGCACGCCAGGCCTCCCTGTCCATCACCAACTCTCAGAGTTTCTGAATGGTGTATCTAATAGAGGGCACTGGGTATGCAGTGTGTGAGGAATCCTCCATGTTTTCTTTACAATGTACATTCTAAAGTGTAACACTCATTTCTTCAAAACCTGAAAAGAGGAGGAGACATCTCCCCCGGTGGATGAGTCGGGTGGCCCTTGGGGCAAGAGGTGATGCTTCATAGCTACAAACTTCAGAATACCTATATGATCTCAGGGTAGAATTGAAGTATTTTCCATTTTGGGAAACACAATGGGATGAACTCAAGAAAACCACCAGACATTTAAAAAACAATTTACCCTAAATGTTGTATAATATTATTCAAGTTATTATTGTTGATCAGTTGCTAAGTCATGTCTGACTCTTTGTGACCCCAGGGACTGCAGCATACTAGGCTTCCCTGTTCTTCACTGTCTCCTGGGGTTTGCTCAAACTCGTGGCCATTGAGTTGGTGATGCCATCCAACCATCTCAACCTCCATTGCCCCCTTCTCTTCATCTTTCCCATATCAGGTTTTTTCCCAGTGTGTCGGCTCTTCACATCAGGTGGCCAAAATATTGGAGTTTGAACCTCAGCATCAACTCTTCCACTGAATAATTGGGACTGATTTTCTTTGGGATTGACCAGTTTGATCTCCTTGCTATCCCAGGGCCTCTCAGGAGTCTTCTTCAGCACCACTATTCAAAAGCATCAGTTCTTCAGTGCTCAGCCTTCTTTCACTTCCCTGGTGGCTCAGTGGTAAAGAATCCACCTGCAGTGCAAGAGACCCAGGTTTGATCCCTGGGTCTGGAAGATCCCCTAGAGAAGGAAATGGCAACACACTCCAGTATTCTTGCCTAGAGAATCAGACATAGGAGCCTGATGGGCTACAGTCCATGGGATCACAAAGAGTTGGAGACAACTGAGCAACTAAGCACACACACATTATTGATGTTGTAGATACTCTTGGTGTATGTAGTAGAAATCTGGGGACTGTAAATCATCTTTCTTCAACAGATATCAGGGGCTCTGTCTTGATTCCTTGTATTCCTGATGAAATGTGGGTATAAAAGATAAATACATTGCAAAGTACCTGTGATTGTTTCCGCAGAGGATCAAGTCTGTTTCCTATCTTATTATTCACTTAAACTGTTGACTAAATCCAAAATGCAGGCGATTTTAAAATATGTATCTATGTGTTACCAGATATACTCTCAGATGTCATTCAACCAAATCTTTTTTGAATCTGTGTTACTGTTAAATAATGCATCAGCAATTAGTTAATGAAAGATTATATGCCTCAATTTCTTGGAGAGGAAGATAGACTGGATTATAGGATATTTAAAGAGATTTTCTTTTTCAATTAGAAAATATCCCTGTCATATTTGTATTTAGCCAAATGTTCTTTCATTACCTACAACAGATGTTGTTATGATGCTGTGGGTTATTTTGAGAAATTCGCTTTGCTTCCTCACAATGCTTTCATTCTTTATTTATCTGAAATTTGATAAGTATCAGCACAGCTCCCAAGACCCCGCAGCATGCAGGCTGGGGTGTCCTGAACTTTCCATCTTTCATGCCTGGTCTGTCTGAGAAGGTGGAAGTGGGGGTAAGAATTATCTGAGCATCATCTGTCTTAAGGAGGACTTTAAACATGTTCCCATAGTTGATGTTGTCTTCGCATCCAAAACCCCTCTCATCATATGTAAGAGTAACCATTTCCTAATGTTGTGACTTTTAAAAATTTGACATCGAAAAGTTGCTTAGGCATTTTGTTAGTCCACACTGAAAATCACTCCTGATGCCTTAGAAAATATGGGGGGAAATCCATTTTGATAGCTATATGGTGTCTCTGCATGTGTGTCTACCTCTAGTTAACCCTTGAACAACAAGTTTAAACTGTGCTGGTCCACTTACATGCAAATTTTTTTTCAATAGTATATACTACGGTATTCCACAACCTATGGCTGTTGAGTTTCAGGTCTCAGAACCTCTGCTATGGAGAGCAGACTGCAAAGCTAAACATGGATGTTTACCTGTGTGGGGGGTGGGCACCCCAACCCCCATGTAATTCAAGTGTCAACTCTGCAACAGGTTAAGTGTGATAAGTTTCTGGTTGAGGATTTTTGAAAATACTTTTATGATTCTAAGGTGACCGTCCATATCTCTTTGAGCTATTTTACCTATTTTCATATGAAACTTACATATCATGAAGCAAGAGAGCTGGAAAACTTTCTAAGAGCTGAAAATGGCATTTCTGTTAGGATGGAGCAGCTGGTATGAAAGCGATGATGGTGACCTGTGAGGTGAGGCTGAGCCTGAGATGGGCTCTGGGTACCAGGAGGAAGGCAATACCCAGGTGTTACCCGGCATCCATCAGTAACACTGTTCTGGGCTCTGGGTACCAGGAGGAAGATGATAACCAGGTGTTACCAGGTGTCCAGGGATATATAGCCCAGGGCTCTCAGAAAGGCTGCCCAACTCTCTGCCTTGCTCTCAGCAAGGGCTCCCATTGTAGGGAGGGCAGGGGAGGGTGTGGAGACACTACCAGAAAGGCAGCAGCTTACACAGGTCAGAAGGAGAACGTGATGACTAAGCAAGGCTGGGACATGGTGATGACAAAGGGAGTACTGGAGGGCCAAGTGCTGGGGTGGGGATGAAAGGCTTCAGAGAATGATCTCAGGGGTTAAAGTTTAGTTGAAGGTTTGACCCTTGTTCTAAGAGAATTCCATTAGACTCTAAGCCTTGAAAGCACATCAAAATATATTTAAAAGTTTTAAACCTTTTCGATTATACAGAACTCATCTCAAAATTTTGGGTCTTGGGATGGCTCTTAAAAATTTGTCCATCCAGGCTTGGTAGCCACATGGATGGACCTAGAGATGATCACAGATGGAGAAAGGCAAATATCGTATGATAGCAGATATGTAGAATCTAAAAACTGATGCAAGTGAACTCCTTTACCAAACAGAAATAGACTCACCAACATAGAAAACACTAGTCATCTGTGGGTGTGAGAGTTGGACTATAAAGAAAGCTGAGTGCTGAAGAGTTGATGCTTTTGAACTGTGGTGTTGGAGAAGACTCTTGAGAGTCCCTTGGACCACAAGGAGATCCAACCAGTCCATCGTAAAGGAAATCCTGAATATTCATTGGAAGGAATGATGCTAAAAGTCTAATATTTTTGGCCATGTGATGCAAAGAATTGACTAATCAGAAAAAACCCTGATGGTGGAAAAGATTGAAGGTGGGAGGAGAAGGGGATGACAAAGGATGAGATGACTGGATGGCATCACTGATGCAATGGACATGAGTTTGAGTAGATTCCGGGAGTTGGTGATGGGCAGGGAAGCCTGGTGTGCTGCAGTCCATGGGGTTGCAAAGTGTCGGACATAACTGAGCAACTGAACTGAACTGAAAGGGGAAAGGAAAGAGATAAATTAGGAGTTTGGAGTTAACAGCTACAAACTATTATATATAAAATAATAACCAACAAGGCCCTACTGTATAGCATAGGGAACTATAGTCAATATCCTTCAAAACCTATAATGGAAAAGAATCTGAAAAGGGAAAAGAAAAAAAATATATATATATATATAGAAAATCAAAATCACCATGAAGCACACCTGAAACTGTAAGTCAACTATATCTAAATACAAAATTAAAATTGAAATGTTAAAGTTAAAAAAATTATTGAGATCCATGAAGAGCATTTGTTTATATGGGTTAGACTTGTCAGTATTTATTGTACTAGAAAGTCATCTGAGAAAAGTTTTTAAAAATGAAGTGACAATAATAAACCCACAACATGGCATCATAAATAGGACTTTTAAATGAAAACTGTATTTTCCAAAATAAGCAAAAGAATTTCGTGAGAAGGAAGGCATTGTTGTACATTTTGGAAAATCTCTTTAAACATTTGGCTTACAGTGGGGCAGAGTAGCTGCTTCTGCCTTCAGTCTGCTGTGACTTGTTGCTTTGGTTCGAGTATGTGAAGAAAATACAGCTGCACACAGACAAGTGGAAAAGGGGGCCTACTAGCCTTTTAAGATAAACGTGGCTTTTCTTCTGATACGACCCCGAAAGCCAACAAAAGGTAACGTTTAAAGGTTAGTTGACATACAGAATCAGAAACCACATCAACAGCCTTTCGTACATGAAAATCTGTCATTGTATTTTGCACTTTGAATGGATCATTTGTATATGTGTGAATTTTTAATGTAAAAAAAAGTCCTCTATCTATGGATAGTTTATTGGAAAATATTGATTTTCTTAGTCAGATGAATATTTTGAATGTTGAAACATTTCATTATACAACATGTTCTTTCACTGAACATATAGTTGATGCACATTGTTGTGTTAGTTTTAGGTGTACGGAAAAATGGTTCAGTTATATATGCACACACATATGTGTACACATACACATGCACATATATGTGCATGTGTGCACATTTACATATATGTGCACGTACAAGTGTGTGTGTGTGTGTGTATATGCCTTCTGGTGGCTCAAATGGTAAAGAATCTGCCTGCAATACAGGAGACCTGGGTTTTCTTTCCCACTGTGGCTCAGTCATGTCCAACTCTTTGTGACCCCATGGACTCAACAGTCCACAGAATTCTCTAGGCCAGAATACTGGAGTGGGTAGCCGTTCCCTTCTCCAGGCGATCTTCCCAACCCAGGGACTGAACCCAGGTCTACCCACATTGCAAGTGGATTCTTTACCATTTGAGCCACAAGGGAAGCCCAAGAATACTGGAGTAGGTAGCCTGTCCCTTCTCCAGGGGATCTTCCCAACCCAGGAATTGAACCGGAGTCTCCTGCATTACAGACGGATTCTTTACCAACTGAGCTATCAGCGAAGCCCATTGTAGTTTATAACAGGATATTGAATGTAGTTCCTTGTGCTATACAATTTCTATTTATCTATTTTATATAAAATAGTTTATATTTGCTAATCCCAAACTTCCTAATGTATCCCTTCCCCACCCCTTTTTCCTTTTGTTAAACATACATTTGTTTTCTATGTCTGTGAATTTGTCTCTATTTCATAAATAAATTCATTTGTGTCATATTTTAGATTCTACATATAAGTGATATCAAATGGTATTTGTCTTTCTATTTCTGATTTATTTCACTTAGTATGAATAATCTCTAAGTACATCCATGTTGCTGCCAATGTCATTTCATTCTCTTAATGTCTAAGTAATATTTCATTATATATATGTACCACACCTTTTTTAATATATTTCTTTTTAGCTGGAGGTATTTGTGTCATATTTTAGATTCTACATATAAGTGATATCAAATGGTATTTGTCTTTCTATTTCTGATTTATTTCACTTAGTATGAATAATCTCTAAGTACATCCATGTTGCTGCCAATGTCATTTCATTCTCTTAATGTCTAAGTAATATTTCATTATATATATGTACCACACCTTTTTTAATATATTTCTTTTTAGCTGGAGGATAATTGCTTTACAGTGTTGCATTGGTTTCTGCCATACAACAGTGCAAATCAGTCATATATATATATATATCTCCTCTCCCTTTTGAGTCTCCCTTCTCCCCACTCTCATCCCTCCCGTCTAGGTCATCACAAAGAACCAGGCTGGGATCCCTGTGCTATAGAGCAGCTTCCCCCCAGCTGTCTATTTTATGCATGATAGTGTATATATCTGCATCAGTGCTACCCTCTCAATTCATCTTACCCTCTCATTCCCTTGCTGTGTCTTTTCTCTACGTCTGTATCTCCATTCCTTCCCAGAAAATAGGTTCATTAGTACTATTTATCTAGATTCCACATATATATGTGTTAATATACAATATTTGTTTTTCTCTTTCTGACTTGCTTTGCTCTGTACAACAGGCTCTAGCTTCATTCACTTTACTAGAACTGACTCGAATTCATTCCTTTTCGTGGCTGAGTAATATTTCACTGTATATGTGTGCCACACCTTCTTTATCCATTCATCTGCCAATGACCATTTAGGTTGTTTCTATGTTTGGCTATTGTGAATATTGCTGCTATGAACATAGGGGGTACGTGCATCTTTTTGAATTATAATTTTGTCCAGATATGTGCCCGGCATGGGATTGTTGGATCATATGGTAGCTCCATTTTTAGTTTCTTGAGGAACCTGCACACTGTTCTCCAAAGCATTGTATCAATTCACATTCCCATTAAAAGGAGAGTTCCCTTTTCTCCACATCCTCTCCAGAATTTGTTATTTGTAGACTTTTTAATGACGGCCATTTTGATTTGTGTAAAGTGGCACCTCCTTGTAGTTTTGCTTTGCATTCTCTAACAATGAGTGATGTGGAGCATCTTTTCATGACCCTTTTGCCATCTGTAAGTGTTTTTTGGAGAGTTGTCTATTTATTTAAGTCTTCTGTCCATTTTTTTTTCTTATTGTTGCTTGTTTTTGTTACTGAGTTGTATGAGTTGTTTCCATTCTATAGTACTTTTTAAAAGCATAGCTTCTAATATCACCACTATTATCACCATGAAAGTATTTAGATATTGGGAAGATACATTAAGAATGTGGTGGAGAATATGCATTTTCAAAAATGTGATTTTGATTTGAAAGCTCAGTTTTTGTCATTGACAACAGACACTCTCAGTTCTTTTTCTGGAAGTGATAACACTCACTTTTCATTTTGAGAAAGTATTTGTCAAATACCCAAACTCTTTGGTTTTTCCTTCAAGTGAGCATGGTTTTCCATGACAAAGGCAGCTGATGAGCTCACAGCCAGCCCAGCGCACACCCATCTTCCTTTTGGGCCCCAGCACACATGTGCGCTGTGCATTCTTGCTGTTCCACCACAGACTATGGAAAAGATGAGTCCTCAAGGCACGAGATGGGCAGAAATGAAGCGCATCTTTTGCTTTCTCAAGGACATGCTCAAGCAAAGCTGGCAATCGATGTGTTTGTTTTTGCAGCAAGTGTGTGAAGGTGAAGAACAGGGACAGTGTGTCGGAGACTCCCGCAGCCTTGACTCCAACTAACGCCCCAGGAGGCTGTCCTGTGACCACTTTGGAGCTGTCATTTCTTAAAAGCAAATACTGTCTAGTGTCATTTTGAAAATAGCTTTTAATTTTACAGATCCCCGAGAGATTCTCAGGGACTCTGGGTGTCTGCCAACCATATCTGGGGTCATCTGAGAAGAGTGGATATAGAATAACTCTGATTATTTACGTGTGATTTGTACATATATATATGTAAATATATACATAGCTTATATACACACACACATTATATATATATATATATATATATATATGGCTTCCCTGTAGCTCAGCGGTAAAGAATCTAGAAGATGGGGGTTCGACCCCTGGGCTGGGTAAATTTCCTGGAGGAGGAAATGGCAACCTACTCCAATAATCTTGCCTGGAGAATCCCATGGATAGAGGAGACTGGCAGGCTAATCCATAGGGTCACTGAGAGTCAGACACAACTGAAGTGACTTAGCACTCGTACATATACACATACATACATAGATATGATGATATGAATACAAATATATGCCTTTTTTCAGGTTATACAAATCTCAGATCTGAGATCCAGGCTGGATTTCAGTTTTCTGTGTAGATTATAGTGTGCGAGGGACCTGTTTACTATTCTCATGATATTAATGAGGCTACTGACCTTTTGCGAAATAATAAACAGAGATAGATATTCGAGTCAGACAAAAATGCAATGAAATACTGACATTCCTTCTCACAAGCTGTGTGAGTTGTATGTAACGTGTGTCTGAATGTCTCTGAACCTCTGATTCTGCATCTGTGAAATGGGGTAGTGCAAAGTTAACTCTAGGATTGTTTGAAGACTAATGAGATTTTTAAAATTCATTATGATGGGACTTCAGAGGATAGGTTATAAAAGAGGGCTGGTCCAGACTTACAGTCCAGTGATGCAGAGACAAGCATGAACAAGACAATGGCCATCTTTCAGTTGGTTGGTGAGCAGGCCTGTGGTCAAAGGCTGCTCTTTTTCCTCTAGCTTTCTCTCTGCTTGCAAATAATCCTATCCACATTGGGGTACAGGGAAGAACTGGGTCCTCCACTTATTTTATTGGTCACAGAGCAGTGAGCTGTCTTAAGGGGAGTCCCATATAACTCATGTTGTTATTCCAATCCTTCCTCATGACTGTGTTGCTATTGTTCAGTCACTAAGTTGTGTCTGATTCTTTGTGACCTCATGGCCTGTAACTGACAGTTGGGCCATAAAGAAAGCTGAGCGCCAAAGAATTGATGCTTTTGAACTGTGGTGTTGGAGAAGACTCTTGAAAGTCCTTAGGACTGTANCTATTGTTCAGTCACTAAGTTGTGTCTGATTCTTTGTGACCTCATGGCCTGTAACTGACAGTTGGGCCATAAAGAAAGCTGAGCGCCAAAGAATTGATGCTTTTGAACTGTGGTGTTGGAGAAGACTCTTGAAAGTCCTTAGGACTGTAAGATCAAACTAGTCAATCCTAAAGGAAATCAGTCCTGAATATTCATTGAAAGGACCAATGTTGAAGCTGAAGCTCCAATACTTTGGCCACCTGATGTGACAAACTGACTCTTTGGAAAAGACCATGATGCTGGGAAAGTTTGAAGGCAGGAAGAGAAGGGGATGACAGAGGATGAGACAGTTGATGACATCACCGACTCAATGGACATGAGTTTGAGCAAGCTCTAGGAGTTGGTGATGGACAGGGAAGCCTGGCGCACTACAGTCCATGGAGTTGCAGAGTTGGACACAACTGAGCAACTGAACTGAACTAGACTATAACACGCCAGGCTTCCCTGCCTCTCACTCATCACTGTGTGTCAACAAAATTACAGAGATTTTTAATTGAATTAAGAAGCATAAGAGTTTATCATAGCAGAGTTAGCATACCATCCAACTCCTTTATAATAAATGTGTGTATCATGGAGAAAAGTAATTTTAGTTAAAAGACAGAATTAGCTAATTTCCCTCTTGACTACCAAATGCCTTCACCTCAAACTCAGGCAGAGTGCACTCCCCAGTCTATTACAATATTTTTTGACCTGACAAAAGTGTCAATTCAATTAATACTTCATTGTATCTTTCTTTTATATTTTCTTAATAAATCCAGTGGTGTATAGAAAAAACTGGCTTAAAATTCAGCATTCAGAAACTAAAATCATGGCAACCAGTCCCATCACTTCATAACAAATACATGGGGGAAAAATGGAAACAGTGGCAGATTTTATTTTCTTGGATTACAACGTCAGGACCTAACAGAAGCAGAAGATATTAAGAAGAGGTGGCAAGAATACACAGAAGAACTGTACAGAATGAGTTCCTCTTTCAGTATCCTATCATTTTGCCTTTTCATACTGTTTATGGGGTTCTCAAGGCAAGAATAATAATGTGGTTTGCCACTCCTTTCTCCAGTGGACCACACTGTCTCAGACCTCTCCACCATGACCTGCCCATCTTGGGTTGCCCTGCGGGCATGGCTTGGTTTCACACCTAGAGGAGCCATCCCACATTGAAGATCAGGAAGGGCGGCTTACCAAAAATACATTTTATTTGACTTAAAATATATTTTAAAAATATTAATCTCATGAAAAGTCTTGACGTCTAAAGGTAGCTACTATTTATATTTCATTCAGAATAGTAACAGACGTAAATGTTGTTTGTAGTGGAAAAGTGTATTATTCATTTAGTTAATACAATCATAGATACTGTGTAAATTATTTAGCCTCCCTTAAAGTTTCTGAGAACATTCCAATAAACAATTAGTAATTAATATATTAAAATGTACAACATTTTGCTATATCCAAACAATGCTATTGTTGAATAAAGCATATTTCAGAGGAGTAAACAAAGAAGGGCAAGAGTCCCGGTCTCAGTTTAGGTATTTAGGGTTAATAAATAGATGTAAGAAATATTTTAGTGTGCTATCTTTTTTTTTTTTTTCTGAGGTTTCTTGTTCTTCATTCAGTTCAGGACACCTTGGCCTTCACCCTTCTGGCTAATGCAACTTTAAAAAGTGCTATCATTTTATTTGCTATATCCAAACAATGCTATTGTTGAATAAAGCATATTTCAGAGGAGTAAACAAAGAAGGGCAAGAGTCCCGGTCTCAGTTTAGGTATTTAGGGTTAATAAATAGATGTAAGAAATATTTTAGTGTGCTATCTTTTTTTTTTTTTTCTGAGGTTTCTTGTTCTTCATTCAGTTCAGGACACCTTGGCCTTCACCCTTCTGGCTAATGCAACTTTAAAAAGTGCTATCATTTTATCATTAAAGCTATGTCATTTATTCATTTTCATAACAAACTTATGAGGATATATCAAATTAAAAAACAAAGATTCTTAAAACATTTAGTAGACAAGAAAATGGTTTCCCTAGTGGTTCAGTGGTAAAGAATCCGTTTGCCAGTTCAGGAGACATGGGTTCAGTCTCTAGGTTGGGAAGATTTTCTGGAGGAGGAAATGGCAACCCACTCCAGTATTCTTGCCTGGGAAATTCCATGGACAGGAGCCTTGGAGGCTACAGTTCATGGTGATTGCCAAAGAATTGGACAGGACTTACGGGCTAAACAACAACAGACAAGAAAAGAAGGGTCCCATTGTCTCAGGGTTTGTTTTTTTTTTTTAATATTTACAAAATGTCTTCTCAAACTTGGATGAGATGCAGAAAGATAGGTAAAATATTGGCCGCAGCTGCAGCATTCTCCTGTATGATATGCCACAGTTTAATTATCACTCTAATATTGTTGGACATTTCGTATGTTTCTGGTTTTGGACTTATGGGTTGAATTGCATTCCCTCAAAATTCATATGTTGAAGGCCGAACTCCAATACGTTAGAATGTGGCTTTAATTAGCAATAAAGTCTTCACAGAGGAAATCAAGCTAAAATAAAATCATTAAGGGTGTTTCTAATCTGACTGGTGTCTTTATAAAAACTGGAAAATTGGAGACATATATCCACAGAACAAAGGCTGTATGAAGATGAAGGCATCAATTTGGGTGATACTTACACAAGACAAAGATTGATCGTGTTAGTCACTCAATCATGTCTGACTCTTTGCAACCCCATGGACTGGGGACAGCCAGGCTCCTTTTTCTGTGGAATAAGGTATTCCACGCAAGAATACCATACAAGACAAAGATTGCAAACAAATCATCAAAAGCTTGGCAAAAGGCAGAGAAGAAATTTTTCTCTTGGAGCCCTCAGAAGGATGCAATACTGCCAATATCTTGATCTTGGACTTTTAATCTTCCTATATACAAGACGATTATTTCTGTTGTTGAAACCACCCAGTTTGTGGCACTTGTCACAGCAGTTCTAGCAAACTAATACATGACCACTATAAATAATGTAACTGCAAACATTCTTGTATCCATCTTATTATAGGCATAAACCCAGATTTATATTGGTTATAGAAATATGAGTGCAAGTGGCATGTGATAGGGACTTTATGTGCTCAACCTCAGCAGATAACGCCAGTTTTCAAAGTGTCTGTGTCAATTTACTACATGATGTGTAAAAAAAAATTATTTATTTCTGTCTTCAGTATGACAAAGTACTACAGTGTATTTAATCTTAGATATTTTGATGGATATTTTACAGTGTATCACCATGACTTTAATAAACATTTCCATAGTAACTGATAAGGTTGAATTGTTGAATACTTTTCATATTTTCTTTGGACATTTAACATACTTTTTTGTGAAATACTATTGGGCTCCAAAATCACTGCAGATGGTGACTGCAGCCATGAAATTAGAAGACGCTTACTCCTTGGAAGAAAAGTTATGACCAACCTAGATAGTATATTCAAAAGCAGAGACATTACTTTGCCGACTAAGGTCCACCTAGTCAAGGCTATGGTTTTTCCTGTGGTCATGTATGGATGTGAAAGTTGGACTGTGAAGAAAGCTGAGCACTGAAGAATTGATGCTTTTGAACTGTGGTGTTGGAGAAGACTCTTGAGAGTCCCTTGGACTGCAAGGAGATCCAACCAGTCCATTCTGAAGGAGATCAACCCTGGGATTTCTTTGGAAGNCTAGTCAAGGCTATGGTTTTTCCTGTGGTCATGTATGGATGTGAAAGTTGGACTGTGAAGAAAGCTGACCGCTGAAGAATTGATGCTTTTGAACTGTGGTGTTGGAGAAGACTCTTGAGAGTCCCTTGGACTGCAAGGAGATTCAACCAGTTCATTCTGAAGGAGATCAACCCTGGGATTTCTTTGGAAGAAATGATGCTAAAGCTGAAACTCCAGTACTTTGGCCACTTCATGCGAAGAGTTGACTCGTTGGAAAAGACTGATGCTGGGAGGGATTGGGGGCAGGAGGAGAAGGGGACGACGGAGGATGAGATGGCTGGCTGGCATCACTGACTCGATGGATGTGAGTCTGAGTGAACTCCAGGTGATGGTGATGAACAGGGAGGCCTGGCGTGCTGCAATTCATGGGGTCGCAAAGAGTTGGACATGACTGAGCAACTGAACTGATAGGAATTTCATGAGAAGACAGAAATAACAGACTAGAAGAAATATTTGATAAAATAGGTGGCTAGGATTTTTTTTCAAAATTGATGAAAATTGTGGAATCAAAATTTGAAAAAAGTATGAACCACAAGGGTGGCTAATACAAAGACTTCTGTGCTAAGAACATCATAGACAAATTTCTGAAGACAGAGGGACCAGCAAAAAAAAAAGTTAATAATCTTCTAAAAGGCATCAACAAGATTAAGAGATAATTTTTCAATTAAAAAAATGGGATTTAAATGATCTTAGGCAAATAACTATAAATGCTGGACAAATACCAAGCTAGAATTATATACCAAAAAAATACTATTCAAAATTGAACATTTAAAAAAAAAATCTAAAAAAGCAATGTTTGGAGACAAAAGAAAAGTGATCGAAGATGGTAATACAGAAATACAGGAAAGGATGGAAAGAGTAAATATACAGTACATAGAAATGAATATTGAAGATAAAAATATTAATATTTTAGAATATTAAAAATAATGCCTAGAATTAAAATGCATGATGACAACAAAGCAAAAGATGGCAGATTAATAAGGCTAAAGTGCCATAAGGTTCTAGTTTTTAGGTAAAAATGATAAAAGTAATNAGGATGGAAAGAGTAAATATACAGTACATAGAAATGAATATTGAAGATAAAAATATTAATATTTTAGAATATTAAAAATAATGCCTAGAATTAAAATGCATGATGACAACAAAGCAAAAGATGGCAGATTAATAAGGCTAAAGTGCCATAAGGTTCTAGTTTTTAGGTAAAAATGATAAAAGTAATAATTTACATTAGACTGCAACAATACAAGGCTGCATATTTTAGTATCTAGAAGGAAATGGCAACCCACTCCAGTATTCTTGCCTGGAGAGTGCCATGGACGGAGGCGCCTGGTAGGCTACAGTCTACAGGGCCGCAAAGAGTCGGACACAACTGAGCGACTTCACCTTCACCTTTACCTTCAGAAAAGCCACCAAAAACAGAGTAAATATTCTAAACTAAAAACTTGATAGAAGAAAAGTAAAATAATACAAATAAAGGAAGTAAGAAAGAAGATAAAATGAGACTTAAATAGACAAAACAAATATTAAGATAGTAGATATACACTAAAATATTTCCTTAAATGTAAATATAATGTATGCTTTGATTAAAAGACTAAGGTTGTTTAGATTTGCCCTAAAAATAAAGATTTTAGCATTGAATGCAAAATGATAAAAAAAGTAAACCAAGAAACATGATGTAAAAGAAAAGCTTGTATAACCTTACTCATAGAAAACAAATCAAATTTTAAAATAAGAAGGCCTGGACTTCCCGAGTGGTCCAGTGGCTAAGTAAAGTATCTACCTGCCAGTGCAGAGAACATGGGTCCAATCCTTGGCCCAGGAAGAAGCCACGTGCCACAGGGCAACCAAACTGAGGCTGCGCTCTAGAGTCCACACGCCACAATTACTGAAGCAGGAGCACCCTAGTGACCACGCTCTACTACAACAAGAGAGACCACCACAGTGAGACTCCCATGCACCATAACTGGCAAAACCCCACACGCAGCAACGAAAACCCAATGCAACCAACAATTAATTACTTAATAATTTAACACATAAAATAAAATGCTTTATCAGAAATAAAGAACATTTCACAGGAGTAAAGGGTTTTACCACGAGATAGATATCAAAATTTAAATGTGCATGTCCTCAATAACAGCACCTAAATATATAAAGAAAAAAAACAGTGCAATTAAGAAGCAATATAGACAAACCCACAATTATCTGGAGGATTTTACCAAGCTTCTCTCAATAAATAACTGATAGAACAAGGAAACCCCAAATCAGCAATGAGAACAACACAGACAATATGTGTGACCTAAAATGTCTCACACAAAGCAGACTGCTCTCAGAAACATTCTCTTCATTCCTGGCCTGGCTTTCCAGCCTCATATGCACACCTATAATCACAGGTCTCCCTCTCTGGAAGACTTTCCTCTTTCCCTGTGACTTTCCTGGTGGCTCAGATGGTAAAGCGTCTGTCTACAATGCGGGAGACCCGGGTTCGATCCCTGGGTTGGGAAGATCCCCTGGAGAAGGAAATGGCAATCCACTCCAGGACTATTGCCTGGAAAATCCCATGGACAGAGGAGCCTGGTAGACAACAGCCCACGAGGTCACAAAGAGTCAGACACGACTGAGAGACTTCACTTTCACTTGGGAAAGCACCAACTCTTCTAAACAAGGCATACTTATTTTTGGCCCTTTCCTAAGTCTGCAGGAAATTCCGGGTGTCTTCCAGATGACTCATGTTTCCAGGATCTAGGTAAAGGATGGCTTCTAGGCCCCATGGATAAAAGAGAATGCAAGACCTCTCAGTCAAGTTTTATTTTCCATTAGTGAGAATGTGGAACTGCTATTTCCAGAGCTAGTAACCTTTTAATGACATTTAACTCTCAAAGGCAAACATTCTAGCGATTAAAAACAGAATAGCTATCTGACAATGAGCCCTAACTTTAGCATAGTTAATCCTGCACCCTCTTGATTGCACTAGAGAGCACTGGGCTCTTGCCTCTTCTGTCAGCCAAGAGTCTCAAAAAATAACACACTAGTTCTCAACGGCTGCTCCCACTGCTACTCTGGGGATTACACAGGCTTTAATTACTTGGGTCTTTCTCTAATAAAAGGAGAGTAAAGCAGTTTCAGTGTTTTCTGATCAAATAAGGATGCTTTCTGCTCCCATGAGAAAGAGGAGAAAGAGTAATGGGCAATTTACCAGCTGAATGAGCTTCTGTGATACCCTTGATAGCTGTTCAAACATGTCCAGATGAAACACACTAGAAAACATTTTATTGAGGGAAGAAGAGAGGGGCAATACAACGGTATTGGGTTTAAGAGGTCCACACTATCTTATATAAAATAAGCTACAAGGAAATATTGTATAACACAGGGAATATAGCCAATATTTTAATTATAAATGGAATACAAACTTTAAAAACTGTAAATCAGTATATTGTACACTTGTAACATATAATATTGTATATCAACTCTATTTCAATTTAAAAAAACAAGATCTTATTATCACAAAGAAATATTTGGCTAGCACCAACTAAAATAGTGACTTTTAACTGTTAGTGTCTAGCATATGTTAAAAATAAATAAATAAAAGGAAAAAGTAAAAAATGTTGGATACTTAAGCAAAAAAGAAAAAGGGGATAAACAGACGGATTATATAAGATCTATTGATACTTCCATGTAGATTAATGATATTTATATTGATAATACAATAACAATTAAAACATAGTGACTAAACCATGTCAAATATTGTTCTAAGCCTTTGCAATCTACTATGATGCTTATTTTGTGGGTGTGAAAAGTAATTATAGGAGAAGTTAAGCAGCTTGCCCAGAGTCACAAAATTAATGAGTATAAAGAGGGATTTGTGTATGCCAAAACCAGTAGAGTACTGTAAAGTAAAATAAAATAAAATTTAAAAAAAAAAAAAAAGAGGGATTTGAACACAGTTTATTTGGGGAGCCTATATGGGAGGCTATACCTTTCATCATTTTGCTATAATAGATTCAAAGGTAAAAGACGAGTTTTAGTAAAATTTTATTCAGCAATGCACTGTTGAGACACCTTATTTTGGCTTCCTCACAAAATTATGTAATAATAGATTTTCTTTAGGATCTTCCTAATAATTCTTTGGTACTGCATTTTTCCCATTTTGACAGCTCTCCACAAGACATCAAGGCATAGAATTTGAGCTAGAATCCAGATCTCCTGACCCCATCCAGGGCTCTGTCTAACATCATAAACTGCACCACTGATTTTTCTATCTTGTACCATGTTTCTGCAATTATTATTCATATTCTCACTTATGTGTATTTCACAGACTTCGGTTTTATTACATAGCTACATAAAAGAGCCTAATTCACTATCATGTCTTGGAAACCAGCTTTTCTGTCACTGTGGCAGTTTGCATTGCATCACTCAAAACACTGAATATGCTTTCAACTGACAACAGTAACACTGAAAACTAAATCTTTGTAATTCTAGCCATAAACCTTCCAAGGAATAAATAATTTGATTTCGGCATTTGGTAACATTCTATTTACTCAGTATATGGCTTTCATCTTTTATTTTAGAGAACACAATATTGGTGAAGCCCCCTGCCTTCTCTGCATAGTCTACTCTGGTTTTGTTTGCCTTATAGCCTTCCATTTATAACCAGGCATAATAATTAATATTTCCCTATAGAAAAGTACATTATAATAATATTAGAAATGTTGATACCTTACCAAATATTTGTCAAAACCTGTGGACAGTTGCCTTCAGAATACTAGAAATTGGTTTGTTAAATATGAGGTCATGAGACATTTTTCTGTAGGCTCTGATAGTTGGGAAATAATAGAATGGCTTCACTAGCAAAATAAATCTTGGATTGGAATGTGGTTTACAATGCAACTTAAAAATGATTCAAAATTACACTTTAAAAAATGGTGAAATGCAGACGTTTTTCAATCCTGTCTGTAGAACTTTTTCTGGTATGTTAAACCTCTGAAGTAATAACAAGAACTATACTTTGGCATAAATTTACAGAACAAAATGAGAGTGAGCTTTTTTACTACTGAGTAGGTATACTGCTAGATGGAGGATTTGTAGTAAATCCCAACAAAATTGCAGTTTGGGTTGAAATATTTCATAGTGGAAGCAGTGCTTATGGCTGTGAAAGGCTTCAATGGCATTTCCAAAGATAAACACTGCCTATTTTGTGCCCCAATCAAAATAAAAGTTCTGCAGTAACAGACCCAGAGTAGATGTTATTGCATTTCATGTTTAATGTTGATTGAGTGCCTATGCTTTGGCTTCTAAAAGAACTGGCTATTCTGTTTCCATGGTGGATTTTCTTTTCCACACTTTGCAATCAAAGGTAGACAAACAGAGGCCCCTTCAAAGGCTTTCTTGGTATGTAGCTTCCGTAAACAAGCCCTGGGTTTCCAACCAATGCTCTAATACAAATGAGTATTTTCAGGAATGGTCTTCAAAATACTAAAGTTTTGTTTTGTTTTGTTTTGTTTTTAGCTATTAAAAAAAAAATCATACAAAAGACCAGACCATTGTTTAGAACTAGACAGTAAATGTTGTAAGTGAGCAACTGAGAGGTTTAGGTAATCAGATTCTCTGAGGCATTAATTCATGCATTGACATTGAGGAACAGTGTTAGTATTTAATGTGAACAAAGAGTAGATGAAATGAAACTGGTGACTGAACTGATAACATCCTGAAAACAGGGACGATCTTTAGTTTACCACTGATTCTCAAATGTACAACAGAAAATTTGACAAATAAACATTTAATATTTTAAGGAATGAATGAGCTCTGTATTAGAATTTGGACTCTACCTTGTAGGCATGAGAGGCCCCAAAGAACTTCGAAAGAAAATCAAATGTATACCTTAGAAGATAGCTAAGTTAAGTGGTCTGGAGCAACTGGTCTATCAGCTGCAGTTGACATAACTGGGGATATTCTGTCCAGAAAAACAAAGATTTAGAAAGCTATAATTACTCTCCAAATATATAAAGTTCTACTCAATGACAAGAAGAATAAACATCTGTGTAGTTCCAAGAAAAAGAATCAGAACTAAGGGGTGAATATTTAATGAAGAACAATGGAGTTCAATTTAAAGGAAAATGTTTTTGTTTTTTTTTAATTTAGAGCTGTCCAACGCTAGAACAATCTGTGTACTGTGAGAGGGTACTATATCACTGTAAGTGTTTAAGCAAAGTATAGTATGAGTCCCTGAAAGCCAAAATTCTTGTTGTTTCCCTGCATCTATAACATATTTATCACTCTGAAAGATTTAACACATGCTTATTGAATGAATATAGCACAAACTTAGTAGAAATCTCTCAGGCATACTGTAGCCCTGCTCATTACCCCCTGTTTAACTTATACCTCTGTTTTGTTTGCAGAAACCCTACTAGTTCCCTATAGTTTTAAGTCAGTAGGCAGTACACTGAACCTAAAAACTGAACTAAAGTCATATGTGCTTTTGTCCCCAAATAGCCAAGATGAGTGAAAATTGTCTGTAAAAGAAACTATAGTTTTAGAGAAATTAGTTTTATTATTACAGAAGATTGTACTTTTACTTCTTAAGTATCCCCCATTTGTCACTTGAAAGTTAGCCTGTTTTAAACTGTTTAATATATTTTCATGAATGATTTAACTTTGCAAATAACTTTGGTAAATATTTGATATGCTGTTATTAAATTTTCTTTTGCTGACCTAACCTTTTGACAGTTATTTTACTTTAGCCCGATCTTACTAGATTTAAGTCATTTCCACATTTGGATAGTCATTCAAAAGAAAGATTTGAGAGAATATGTGTGTTTATACCTTCTTATTAAAGGTTATCTATCCTAGAAACCAACATTTATCTAGATAAAGTAAGTCCAAATGGCAGGCTACTATTCTGTTGCTATTCTGCTGCAATAATAGGATCAACTTAAACAGATCAAGGGAAAAAGAGTGTCAGAAACACAAAGAAATATTTTGTACAATATACCTTAACCTTGCCAGGGAGATATGATCTTTTTTTTTCCCCCTTAAGAGGCAAAATAACACAAGGCAAGTTTTGGATTGTTAGTAAGAAAAAGAAATTAGTGAATTCTCATATAATTTCACTATAAGTTATGTTCAATAGCAAATTTAATAGATTTATATCACTTATTTTAGTGAAAAATAATAAATTGGTAAGCATATATTTCTCTTCTCTTTTAAATTTCCCATATATATATATGGGGTATATATTATCAACATATATTATATGGCATATATTTTATGAGCATATATACATATGAAAATATGAAGAGCTTGATAAAATCATAATAACTTGAGAAAAGGGAGACAGTAGCAAAATGGAAAATTAAAGGGAAATATAAAATATTAGACAAAATAAGATTAAAGTAGAAATCAATGAAATAACAAATACAAGGATATAATCTGTCTTTTCCAAGTTCAAAAACCTTATGTGCCAATTTCAGGAGTGAGCTTTCTGGCAATCATGGAGGTAATTAATTAAAGAACTACTTCCAGAACAGCTGATATAGTGGGACTGAATTTTTTCATCCCACTTGCTTTGTCTCAACAGACGAAACCCAAGTGTTGTATTTTAAGAAAAGAATTTTCTGCATAGAATAAACTTACAGTATGGAAGGGGGAATCTAAGACAAGAAGTAGTTTTTGAAAATGTTGGATGTGAATAGGAGACATGGCAAATGCAAGTTAAAAAAAAAAAAAAAAACAAAGAAAGAGTTCAACTTTACATTAAGAGAAAAATGCACTGGAGTTCTCAAACTAACATAGACTCTTATTTTGACAATAAAAGGTAGCATGTGTTACAGCTTCATTTTCATTCATTCTAAAATGGAAGCGGCCAGTCAGTATACTGTCAGTATATCACCCAGCAGGCTTCTCTGTCCATGGAATTTCCCAGGCAAGAAAACTGCAGTGGGTTGCCATTTCCTTCTCCAGGAGATCTTCACCACCAGGGATCAAACCTGGGTTTCCTGCATTGCAGACGGTCCCTTCCATTGCAGGCAGTCTCCTGCACTGCAGGCGGATTCTTTACCAACTCAGCCACCAGAGAAGCCTTTGGTGTGGTATAGCATCTCCTGCACTGGCAGGTGGACTGCTTACCACTAGCGCCACCTGCTATAACGTGGAAGGCTGGTTGCTATAACATGCATAATTAAACACACACACACACACATACAGTTCAGTGGCTCAGTCCTGTCTGACTCCTTGTAACCCCACGGACTGCAGCATGCCAGGCCTCCCTGTCCATCACCAACTCCCAGAGTTTACTCAGACTCATGTCCATTGAGTCAGTGATGCCATCCAACCATCTCATCTTCTATCATCCTCTTCTCCTCCCGCCTTCAATCTTTCCCAGCATCAGGGTCTTTTCTAATGAGTGAGTTCATATCAGTTGGCCAAAGTATTGGAGTTTTAGATTCAACATCAGTCCTTCCAATGAATATTTAGGACTGGTTTCCTTTAGGATGGACTAGCTGGATCTCCTGGCAGTCCAAGTGACTCTCAAGAGTCTTCTCCAATACCACACTTCAAAAGCATCAGTTCCTCAGCTCTCAGCTTTCTTTCTAGTCCAACTCTCACATCCATACATGACTACTGGAAAAATCATAGCTTTAACAAGGTGGACTTTTGTGGCAGAGTAATGTCTCTGTTTTTTAATATGCTGTCTAGGTTGGTCATAACTTTTCTTCCAAGGAGCAAGCGTCTTTTAATTTCATGGCTACAGTCACCATCTGCAGTGATTTTGGAGCCCCCCAAAATAAAGTCTGTCACTGTTTCCACTGCTTCCTCATCTATTTGCCATGAAGTGATGGGACCGGGTGCCATGATCTTTGTTTTCTGAATGTTGAGTTTTAAGCCAACATTTTCACTCTCATGAAGAGGCTCTTTAGTTCTTCTTTGCTTTCTGCCATAGGGTGGTGTTATCTGCATATATGAGGTGATTGATATTTCTTCTGGCAATCTTAACTCCAGCTTGTGCTTCATCCAGCCCAGCATTTCTCATGATGTATTTTACATAGAAGATAAATAAACAGGGTGACAATATACAGCCTTGACGTATTCCTTTCCCTATTTGGAACCAGTCTGTTGTTCCATGTCCAGTTCTAACCATTACTTCTTGACCTGCATACACATTTTCAAGAGGCAGTCAGATGGTCTGATATTCCCATCTCTTTAAGAATTTTCCACAGTTTGTTGTGGTCCACAGACAAAGGCTTTGGTTTAGTCAGTAAAGCAGAAGTAGATGTTTTTCTAGAACTGCCTTGCTCTTTTGATGCTCCAACAGATGTTGGCAATTTGATCTCTGGTTCCTCTGCCTTTTCTAATCCAGCTTGAACATCTGGAAGTTCATGGTTCACATACTGCTGAAGCCTGGTTTTGGGAATTTTGAGCATTACTTTACTAGTGTGTGAGATGAGTGCAATTGGGTGGTAGTTTGAGCATTCTTTGGCATTGCCTTCCTTTGGGGTTGGAATGAAAACTGACCTTTTCCAGTCCTATGGCTACTGCTGAGTTTTCCAAATTTGCTGGCATATTGAGTGCAGCACTTTCACAGCATCATCTTTCGGGATTTGAAATAGCTCAACTGGAATTCCATAACCTCCACTAGCTTTGTTAGTAGTGATGCTTTCTAAGGACCACATGCCTTCACATTCCAGGATGTCTATTTAGTGTATATAAATAATGTTTTTAAAATATTTTAAAGAATAATATATGTGTGTGAAATGGAGTATAGGATATTTTGGAGTACAGCATAACAAGATAAGAACTGTCTCATCTCCTAGTGATGCTTTCTAAGGCCCACTTGACTTCACATTCCAGGATGTCTGGCTCTAAGTGTGTGATCACACCATTGTGATTATCTTGGTCATGAAGATTGTTTTGTACAGTTCTTCTGTGTATTCTTGCCACCTCTTCTTAATATCTTCTGCTTCTGTTAGGTCCATACCATTTCTGTCCTTTATTGAGGCCATCTTTGCATGAAATATTCCCTTGGTATCTCTAATTTTCTTGAAGAGATCTCTAGTCTTTCCCATTCTATTGTGTTCCTCCATTTCTTTGCACTGATCACTGAGGAGGGCTTTCTTATCTCTCCTTGCTATTCTTAGGAACTCTGCATTCAAATGGGTATAGCTTTCCTTTGCTCCTTTTCCTTCTCTTCTATTCACAGCTATTTGTAAGGCCTCCGACAGACAATATTTTGCCTTTTTGCATTTTTTTTTCCTTGGGGATGGTCTTGATCTCTGCCTGCTGTACAGTGTCACGAACCTCTGGCCATAGTTCTTCAGGCATTCTGTTTATGATATCTAATCCCTTCAATCCATTTGTCGCTTCTACTTTATAATCATAAGGATTTGAAACAAGCCAGAAGTCTTTAAAATTGGTAGTATTTTCCATATGTAGAATTCAATAGCTGCAGTTTCTATTTTTTTTACAAGCTGGGTTTCACCTAGCCTATATGGCAACATGAATCAATTAGAAAAAAGATCTCCTTGTCTGGTCAGTTGCAGGCCTGATGGTACAAGATTGGGTATACAGAAGGAAACTTTGGAAAGAAAAATACCTTCTTTCCTCTGGACAGATGAACCCTACTCTAGGACTCATGATTTGGTTGTTGAAGAACAGACTGGATTTTAAGCCATACATGATGGCCTGTCTCAGAGGACCTTGTCCCTCTGCCTAACTGTTAAACTATAGTGCCTTTGTTTAGCTCACAAAGAGATAATCTGACCTTGCCCAGCTGTGAATGACTACAAAAAAGAAGAGATTAACACATCCCTTCCAAAGGATGGCCTTTCCTGGAGATGTTTTCCAAGTTTGAAGGCCCTTTTTACTTTACTTCCTTGCTGTATCTCCCACTCTATTCTGCCTTTTTCCTTTAGTTCCTCAGCACTTCTTTCTCTGGTTCTATAAAAGAACCTAGCACACAGACACTGAGAAGATGGCTACTTTGAGATGTTAATCTGCCATATTTTTAGTGAGCCAGCTTTAGAGTAAAGTCATATTTCTTACCTCAACACCTTGTCTCTCAGATTCATTAGCCTGTTGTGTGTTGAGCAGAGCAAGCTCAGACTCAGTAACATTTCTATGAAGTCACTACCTGTCATTCATCAGATTGGTTCAAGTCTTCCATTTAAAAAAATAAAAATTAAAAAGGAATATTTATAACCTGCACAGTTGTGATACAGAAATAATAATTTAAACTTTCAGATGTGAGACTTCTTACTTCACATTTTGGTTTTGATGAATTCACTTAAGTAATAATTTTGTGTCCTACAATATTTTCATAATAACTAACAAGTATACAACTTACCAAAGTAGAATATATCCATAAGCCCATAGTTCTCTAAAGATTTTTAGCTCACCAGAGTGATTTTAAAATGGATAAAATAAATGTATAACCTTGTAGAAAACTGTTTTCTCTTTTAAAAATGTTTATTAGTAGTATTTTATGTAATTATTAAGTAGCCTTACATATATTAGAACCCTTAAGATTGTTCTGCCCAGTAAAAAAGTAATTTTATATATGTATATATATGAGATAGAAGTGCAATAGCCAGTATTTGCTGTAATAAACAATTCAGCCGCTCTTTAACATGGTCCATATTAAATGACTGAGAAGTCTGGCACATTTACAAAAGTATTTGGCAGAGAGTTGAAAATGCAGGTTTCTGAATTCTTTGGTGCAGAAAGAAAAAAAAAAAGAAATGTAACTTATTCCTGCCCATGTAAGATGATAATTATTGCCAAATTAATGAATAAATCATAAAGCAAGTAGGTACCAGAAAGTAGTTCATTTAATTAAGAATTTAATCACATACTCATTTTCCCTTAAAAAGTAAACACAAACCTTAAATGTAAGGCAATGTCTATACATCAAGCACAATGCTGAATATCGTGAGTTTGATGATAAATGAAACCTTCCTGCCTCCAAGGAGCTGACCCTCTAATATGAAGTAAAACATATAAGATAATTTACAGTTCAGTACAACTGCACATATGATGTTACGGATCCATAAAGCAAGAAGCAGTTATTTCTTGGATAGGGTTATGCAGGGGCCCATGGAAGAAAATGATAGTTGAATTGTGACTGAAAATCAGATTAGACATTTAGTAGAGAATGTCTAGCCCTGGGACATTGGACAAGTGAATGAACCTGTTTCTGGGTTAATGTTATATTACACAAGAGAGTATAAGGTTTTCAGCTCTGCTGTTTTAGTTATTAATCCAGTTCTAAATCTAGCTACAGACTTGGAAAACAATAATTCTTTCCTCTATTGTGAAAGCACTTGTTAAGCATTCCAAACAATTTGTTGTAACAAACTTCCCCTTGCTATTTATTACCAAAGGAAGCGGGCCACAGGAAACATCACACCATCAAGGCTGGCATTTATAAAATTCACACCCAGTGTACCCAGCCTGTTCTTTGTAAGTTTGTATCATTACTTGTTGGTATCTGCTCCCTTCTCTTGCCAGAAGGCCTAATGTTGCCTTCCTTTTTCATTTTTGCCATTATTAAAATCATCTTTCCTGAAAGATTTTTTTGTTTCTAAATTTATTTCTTCAGTGTTGGACATTTTTCATGAGGGCAAAACTGAATACGTCTTTCTAAATATAGTAACAGAACTTCAGGCATCTTTTGTGACTTATGACTTGGTTTTATAGTAGTTTCAAACAATTAATAAATCAATGTACATATTAATGTTATCAGTGCTTATTAATGTAATGTTTTGAGGCAATATGAGTATTTGATTCACAGAAGGACAGATGTTTAGCAAAGAATTCTATTTTATTCTTGATCTTCAGACTTTTTTTCCAACACTTATTACAGTTTTTACAAAGGTCAAGATAAAATCACTTTGAACCATTGTTCGAGCCCATTCCCCGAGATGGTTCCTGTGAAGAAACATGAGGTTTTGTTTGCCTTTTAAAGAATTCACTAGTTCTTTATACTATTGTGATTCACTGTCTGAGTGTAAAGCTATTTCAAGATATTCTTTGTGGACTGCTGTTTCAGATCTCCTTTATCAAACTACAGTGGCCCGTGGGGTTCCTTGCTCAATACTCTTCCATCTTTCTATATTCCATGTAACAAATCCTAGCTATTTTTTTGAAGTGAACAATATTATTAGATGTCCATGTTGATATATCATGACCTTGGGGCCAATATGGGGTCACCGATTTTGTGTGTTAATAAGTGAGTTAGACATGTTGCAATTATTTGGAAAATTCAGGTCAAAACCTCCCCCAAGAATATAACCAGATATATCCTGATAATTGAGACTACTTTGTGATACAGCTATTCTGTTTGTTACCTGTACAAAATGTTTATTTTATGTCTGTATACCTGACCTGGGGGGCTCATCTTCCAGTGTCATATCTTTTACCTTTTTATACTGTTCATGTTCATGGGTTTCTCGTGACAGCAATACTGGAGTGTTTTGCCATTCTTTCCTCAAGTGGATCGTGTTTTGCCAGAACTCTTCACTATGACCCACTCATCTTGGGAGGCCCTGCACAGCATGGCTCATAACTTCATTGAGTTACACAAGCCTCTTCACCATGACAAGTCTGTGATCCATGAAGGGATTGGAAGCAAATATATTTGTATAAATGATACTCTACAATTCTCAGTCATGGAATCTATTAAGTCTATCTTAAGACTTTAGAATATAGCTGGTATTATTTTCATGGAATTCCTGCCTGTTTAGTACATTTGATCCAATCATTTTTCTATATCAGATACATCAATACACAGAGCCATAACATGCTGTCATTCCCTTTGCTTGAGATGGCTCTTCAACTTCTTGTAAGCCTCTCAATGATTTAGAACATCACTATAATTTCTTTTTAACCTCCCACTTCAGCAATTAGTTCTGGACTCTGCTGAAATGAAGATACTTCATAAGCGCTTCTTGAATAAATGAACACAAGCCCAATAAATCCTCCTCTGAGTGGAATTAAAAGTATGTAGTTTTGACTCCATAGGAGGAGTTTCAATTGAATGTAGCCAGAAACAGAGCTGAAAATTAATTTGACAAACATGTAGATTTAAATGTATATAGATCAGCTGTGATAGACAATTTTCCTGTAACTTCAACACTGAATCTCAGTATAAAATGTGCTGTATTTCTTCATCACCATTTAGCTACTGAATTTTTTTCCAGTGGGAAAATACTTAGTATTCTATCATTGAATTTATGTGTTAGAAAGTCCCCTCCCAAATTTATGTATTCATTGAAAAGCAGCACCTCATAATGTCAAAACTTTATTTATGCTTAGAATATATCTACTTGCCTTAAAAGTATCACTTGTCATTTCTGTTGGAATGAGTTCAGAAATTATCTGTCACTTGACCTATTTGATATTAACCTACAATAAATCTTGCATCCTATCTCATCATAGCTGGCACTGTCTTTCCACACCCCATGGAATACGTTCAGGGTAACAGAGTATGCACTTTCAAAATCAGATCATGGGCAGAGGAGGGGAGATAATTGTGGCTGATGTCATAACTGTATTTACGGTTTACTTATTTTATTCTTTTGTATACTTTATTTTTCCAAAGACTTTATTTTTAGAGAAATTTTAGCTTTACAGCAAAACTGAGAGGGAGGTACAGAGATTTCTCATATACCCCTGCCTGAAATTTCTTCCCCATGATCAATATTACCCACCCATTTTTTTTTACCAAGGATGAACTTTACATTAACACATAATAATCACCCATACTCCATAATGTACCTTAGGGCTCATTCTTGGTGTTATATATTCTGTGGGTTTGGACAAAATTATAATAACATATCCATCATTATAATATCATACAAAATATTTTCACTGTCCTGAAAATCCACTGTTGCATATACTCATCTCTACTCATACCCCTGGAAACCACTGATGTTTTTTTATTGTCTCTATAGTTTTGCCTTTTCCAGAATGACATATCATTGAAATCATACCATATGAAGACTTTTCGTACTATATGAAAGCAGAGACATTACTTTGCCACAAAGGTTCATCTAGTCAAAGCTGTGGTTTCTCCAGTAGTCATGTATAGTTGTGAGAGTTGAACTATATAGACAGCTGAGTGCTGAAGAATTGATGCTTTTGAACTGTAGTGTGGAGAAGACTCTTGAACTGTGGTGTTGGAGAAAACTCTTGAGAGTCCCATGGACTGCTAGGAGATCAAACCAGTCAATCTTAAAGGAAATCAGTCCTGAATATTCATTGGAAGATCTGATGCTGAAGCTGAAACTCCAGTACTTTGGCCACTCGTGCAAAGAACTGACTCACTGGAAAAGTCTCTGATGCTGGGAAATTGCACCTTTGTTAAAGATCAGCTGACTATATTTATGTAGTCTAATATTGGCTCTCTCTTCCATTGATCTATTTGTTTATTCTTTAGCTAATAACCACTATATTGACTACTGTCATCTTATGTCTTAAAGCCTGGTAGTATTAGTCCTCCAACTTTGTCTTTGTATTTCAGTGACTATTACAGTGTATTACAATGACTATTCTGAGTCTTTTGCCTATTCATATAAATTTTAGAATCATATTGTTGATATCCATAAAATAGCATGTTAGGTTTTTTATTGGGTTACACTGAATTCATCTGAAGGAGATCAGCCCTGGGATTTCTTTGGAAGGAATGATGCTAAAGCTGAAACTCCAGTACTTTGGCCACCTCATGCGAAGAGTTGACTCATTGGAAAAGACTCTGATGCTGGGAGGGATTGGGGGCAGGAGGAGAAGGGGACGACCGAGGATGAGATGG
>SJYX01006945.1:391767-418467 GCA_006410675.1 Oreotragus oreotragus
GACTTTGTGTGACCCCATAGACGGCAGCCCACCAGGCTCCCCCGTCCCTGGGATTCTCCAGGCAAGAATACTGGAGTGGGTTGCCATTTCCTTCTCCAATGCATGAAAGAGAAAAGTGAAAGTGAAGTCACTCAGTCTGTCCGACTGTTAGCGACCCCATGGACTGCAGCCCACCAGGCTACTCCGTCCATTGGATTTTCCAGGCAAGAGTACTGGGGTGGGGTGAGGGGCTAATATAAATGGTATAGGGTTTGTAATTTCAAATTCTATTTGTTCATTGTTTGTATACAGGAAAAGAATTGGCTTTTCTATATTAACATTGTATCCGGCAACCTGTTATTTGTTTCTTTTGGATTTTCTACATAATCATCAGCTTTGAAAGAAAGATTTCTTTCTTTCCAACTTGTATACTTTTTATTTCCTTTACTTGTTTTATTGTATTGGCAAGGAAGTCTAACATGATGGTGAAAGGAGTATTGCAAGAGAACATTTTTGCCTTGTGCCTGATCTTGGTGTAAAAACTGCAAGTTTCTCAACATTGAAGTATAATGTTAACTGTAAGACTTTTGTAGATAGTATTAATCAAGTTGAAGCAATTCCTTTCTATTTCTCATTTACTAAGAGTTTATTTATATATTTTTAACCTGAGCGGGTTCACATTTTGTCCTTCTTTTGTATCATTGTATGATTTTTCTTGTTTAATCTTTGATGTCACGGATCACATTAATTGATTTTTGAATATTGAACCAGTCTTGCCTACCTCAGATAAATCCAGTTTGATGTGATGTATAATTCTTTGTACACATTTTTTAACTCAAATTACTAGCTGTGGGGGAAGATTTTTATACCAACATTCATGAGAGTTATCGGTCTGTAAAGTTTTTCTTGTAAAGTTTTCCTTTGATTTGAATATTAGGCTCATGTAAAATAGGAAGTATTCCCTTTGCTTCTATTTTTTGAAAGCAATTGTAGATAATAGGTACAATTCATTCCTTAAATGTTTGGTAGAATTTACCAGTAAAACCATTTGGGCCTATTGCATTCTCTTTTGGAATGTCCTTAATTGTAGATTCAATTGATTTAACAAATATAGGCCTATTCAGATTATTTACTTCTTCCTATGTGAGCTTTGTCAGATGTGTCTTTCAAGAAACTGGTCTATTTTATCTAGATTATCAAATTTATAGGCATAGAATTGTACACAGTATTCCTTTATTATCTTTTAAACTTCTATAGCAAGAGGGTGATATTTCCTCTTTCATTTCTGATATTAGTATTTTATATGTTCTCTCTTTTTTCTTGGATTGACTAGAGGTTTATTGGTTATATAGATATTTTTGAAAACTCCAGTTTTGGTTCCATTGATTTTTGTCTACTGATGTCCTATTTGTAATTTCATTGATTTCTGCCATAATTCTTATTTTTTCTGTATTCTGACTGTTTTAGACTCAGTTTGCTCTTCTTTTCCTCACTTCCTAGCATGGTGACTAGGTTATTGATTTTAGATCTTCTTTTCTAATAGATGCATTCAATGCTATACATTTCCCTTAAATACTGGTTTTGCTGCATTCCACAGATTTTGATAAATTGTATATTTTTCCACTTACTTCAAAATATTTTAAAATTTCTCTTGAAATATTTTGACCTATGTATGTTATTTAGAAGTACATTGTTAAATCTTCATCTATGTGGAGATTATTCAGTTATACTTTTATTATTAATTTCTAGTTTAATTACAGTGCGGTCTAAGAGTGCACTTGGAGAAGGAAATGGCAACCCACTCCAGTATTCTTGCCTGGAGAATCGCAGGGATGGGGGAGCCTGGTGGGCTGCCATCTATGAGGTCACAGAGTCGGACATGACTGAAGTGACTTAGCAGCAGCAGCAGCTAAGAGTGCACATTGTATGATTTCTGTTATCTTAACGGAGAAGCTTAGTAGGTTACAGTCCACGGGGTCGCAAAGGGTCGGACGCGACTGAGCGACTTCACCAACCAACACCAAAATGTGTTAAGGTTCATTTTATATCCCAGAATGTGTTATATCCTGGTAAATCTTTCATGTTACCTTGAGGAAATTGTGAATTCTGCTGTTGTTAAATAAAATATTTTATAGTATCATGATGATATTCTTCTGTCAGTTATATGAAGTTGATTGATGATATTGTTGAGTTCAACTATTAGTATGTTTTTTTGTTTTCCTACTGGATTTGTCCATTTCTGAGAGAGAAATGTTGAAGTTTCCAACTACAGTAGTGGATGCATCTATTTCTCTTTACAGATCTATCTGTTTTTGTCTCATTTTAAGGTTCAACCATGAAAAGATTGTTATGTCTTCTTGTGTAATTGACTCCTTTATCATTATGTGATATCCTTCTTTATCCCTAATAACTTTCCTTACTTTGAAGTTTTCCCTAAATTTATACACTTGCTTCAGGTTTTTGACTAATGTTGTCACTAAACAAAATATAAAATGATATATTTGCCAAGTGATAATGATACATTTGTTTACATTCATTTACTTTCAATCTATATTTGCCTTTATATTTTATGTGGCTTTCTCATAGTAGTAAAAGAGTCAGTGTTCCATGATCCACTCTGATGATCTCTTTTAATTGGTGTATTGAGACTATTGACATTCAAGGTGATCATTGATATAGTTGGATTAATATCTATCAATTTTGTTATTATTTTCTATTTATTGCCCCTGTTCTTTGTTCTTATTTTTATCTTCTATTCTTTTTCTGCTTTTAGTGGTTTTAATTGAGCATTTTATGTGGTTCCATTTTTCATTCCTTCCTTAGCATTACAGTTACACTTTTCCTTTACTTTTTTTTAATGGTTGTCCTATAGCTTGCAATACACATTTTCAGCTAATTCATGTCCACTTAAAAAAAAAAATCATGTCACTTCACATTGTGAATAGCTTATAATAATAAAATGATTATAATTCCTCTCTCCCATTCCTTATATCATTATTGTCATTCATTTTACTTATATATAAACCACACATACTCACACATGTAGACACATATGTAGTATATAAGCTTAAATAATTAAGTATATTGTTGCTATTTTTTGAACAAACTGGTATCTCTTAGCTCACTTAAGAATAAAATAAAACAAAAATCAGTTTTTATTTTATTTTCATTTATTCCTTCTTTGATGTTCTTCCTTTCCTTTTATAGATCTGAGTTTCTCATCGGTGTTAATGTCTTTCTTTATGGATTCCCTCTTTTTTTTTTTTTTTTTTCCTCTGGGAAAGTTTTTATTTCTCCTTTATTTTTTTTTAAGTTTTTTTTTTTTTTTAGTAGACTATTTTAAAGTCTGTATTGAATTTGTTAAAATACTGCTTCTGTTTTATATTTTGGCTTTCTGCCCACAAGACATGTTGGATCTTATCTCCCCAACCAGAGATCAAACCTGCATTCCCATCATTGGAAGCTGAGGTCCCAACTATTGAACTACCAGCAAAGTTCCTATTTCTCCTTTATTTTTGATGGATAATTTCACAGAATAAAGCATTTTAGGTTGCCTTTTTTTTTTTCTTTTAACATTTTAAATATTTCACTTTGCTCACCTCTCGCTTGTTTGGTCTCTTAAGAGAGTTCAGTTGTAATTCTTGTTAGATAAGGTGATTTTTTTCCCCTTTGGTTTCTTTCAGGATTTTTTTATTTATGTTTTATCTTCTATAATTTGAAAATTATGTGCTTATATGGGTTTTGTTTTGTTTCTTTGTTTTTATCATACTTGGTATTCTCTGAGTTCCCTTGATCTGCAGTTTGATGCCTGACATTAATTTGAGAAAATTTGTTTATTATTGCTTCAGGTATTTCTTCTGTTTCCTTTTTTTTTCTCTTTCTATTTCCTTTATGCATATGTTACATCTTTGTAGTTATAACAAAGATGTTACAATATTCAGGCAGAATACTCTGTTCTGTTTTCCTTAGTCTTTGTTCTCTTACTTTTTGTATTTCAAAGGTTCTCTTGATATATCATCTAGTTCAAAATGGTTCCTTTTCCCCTTCCCTTACTGGAAGCCTGCAGGGATTTTTTCTGAGGCATTTACTGTGGGAATCTGGTAACCTACTAGAGGTAAATCTTAAAATACTGCAAAGGCCCCTTTAAGTCCCCTTTCCCCATGGAGGAGCCTCCAGAAATTCACCAACTACAGTTCAGGTTTTCTTTCTCCAGCACGGGTTCTCTGATCAGTTTCTGCTCACCTAAGCCACATTTTCCCTGTATTCACCTGTCTTGACAATATTATGTGCAGTGGTTTGCTCTGTATCCTCCCCTTTCTTAAATTCCAAGAAGAGTTTTTGATTTTTCACTTTGCTCAGCTTTTCACTTATTTTTAGGACCAAATAGATACTTCCAAGATTCTTATATGCAGAATTGTAAACTGGGAGACCTAGAATTTGTTTTTTAGAGCCAATGTTAGTTTTGAGAAAATTGTGCAGAAAATATAGAGTCCCATATATTTCGTCCACTTCTGCCACCAGTAACTTGCTCTATTATTAACATCTTGCATTAGTGGAACTCTTGTTTCAATTGATGGAACCGATATTGATACATTAACACTAACTAAATCTATAGTTTACATTAGGGTCTACAGTTTGATATTGTACATACTGTGGGTTTTGACAAATATGTAATGTCATATATCTACACTTACAGTGTAATATAGAATAGTTTCACTGCCTTAAAAATACCCTATGCTCCATTTATTCACCCTTTCCCCCTTGCCCTTGAAAGCTTGAAACCTACTGATCTTTTTATTCTCTACATAATTTTGCTTTTTCCAGAATGTCTTATAGTCAAAATCATACCATATGTAGTCTTTTCAGACTGGCTTCCTTCACTTAGCAATGTATATTTAAGTTTGCTCCATGTCTTTTCAAGTCTTGATAGCTCATCTTATTTAAGTGCTAAATAATACATAGCCATATTTATATACTGGCTGCTGTCCAGGAACAAATGGGATTATTTGAGGTGTCGTGTATGGGAGAAAAATAAGATTTTGGAGCCTATAGCCATGGGTTTTAAATGTAACTTTGCCATGTTTTAGCTGCAAGATTAGACAATTTACCAAAGATCTCAGAGCTGCAGTTTGCCATCTCTCAAGTTGAAATATTAATATCTACCTTTAAATGGTGATGATAATGAATAGAATGTAACATCATAGCATAGCACCTAATCATGCCAGCAGCAGCAGAAGCAGCAGCTGGGATCATCAAGAAAGCAATAGTAACATTCTTGGCATGGGATGGCATCGTCTTTTCAGTATAAATGCCTACTTTTAATAAAATCACTTATTCTGTAAGTACAGCTAGACTAGTACAATAACAAATAGCAATAAGGTAAGGCTGTTCAATCAAATGAAAAATACATAATAAATTAAAAATAAAAGTCTTCAATCTATTATAAAATAATAGGCATATAGAAAAGGGTATGAAGTGGGAAAAGAGTTTCTATTTATTACATCTAGTTGGATTTCTGAAATGGAAAACATTTAAAGTTTCACTCTAATTGTTTAGTTTCAGAAAACAAAATTTATTGCATATGAATTTTAGTTTCTTCTGAAATATGTTAAAGTTATTTATATTTACTATATATAAGTGATGTCCAGCTATTCGTGATACTATGGACTGTAGCCTGCCAGAGTCCTCTGTCCATAGATTTTCCTGGCAGAATACTTGAATGGATTGCCATTTCCTCTTCCAAAGAATCTTCCTGACCCAGGTATTGAACCCAAATCTCCTACCTCTCCTGCATTCCAGGTGGATTGCTAACCACAGAGCCACCAGGAAAGTCCAACTATGTATTAATATATGTATATAATATGCCTTCATAATATCCAAACAAATGCTATGTTTGAATCAGACTACAGCTTAAAAGAAGAGTTAAAAGTTGCAGATTCACAGACTGTCAGTATCTATAGGAACTCACCATTTTCTCTCTTTATTCTTTAGCCTTTATTGAGATTACAATAAATTATGAGCTTAAAAATATTTAAGATTTTAAAAACAGAAAAAAAATGATGAAATAAAATTATTTTTAGCATTGATATTGGTTATACTTTACATTTGAAGTACTGAAGACAGAACTTTGTATTGTAAGACTTGGCCCCAAGACCTGAAATCTACTTTGAGGTGGTGGGGAGTGGTCATGAGACAATGAATTTCTACTTTTGCCAAAATGGTTTAAAATACTGAGTTCATAGAGAAGGAAATAATTCTCTAAAGATAAGACCGTAAGATAAAACCTCATGGTGATATAGGACAGGGACCGTAACATTTTTTCTACAATGGAGCAATAGTAAATATTTTTAGCAATGTGGATCGTATGGTCTCTATTGCAACAACTATTCAGCTCTGATATTATAATGTTCAAACAGCCACAGATAATATATAAACAGATGTGTATGCTATGTTTCAATCAAACTTTATTTATAAACATAATCAGACAACTGGGATTTGACCATTGTTTGCTGACTCCTGCATTAGAAAATGATAAAAATGTGAAATTTACCTGAAAACATTTCATTCAGATTATAAACTGAAAAGACTAATCAATTTTTTTGTTATTTTTTTTTTTTTACCAAAGACTCCCAACACTGGATAAAGAAAGATGCAGTTTTATGTTATGACATAATACAAATAATGAACAATCACATGTGTGAGAAGAAATAGTTTTTCAAAAAAAGTATTTATTGAGTATTTGGCAGAAAGAAGACTGCTATTTGTTAGGTAAAAGAAGAATGGGGTTTTAGAGTTGGAAGTGGACATATCATAATTTTTAATCTTAACTGTTAAGATTAAGATTAACAGTTAAGGTTATGTGAACTTGGGTATGTTATATAACTTTCTGAGCATCAATTTCCCTATTTGCAAAATATGGATAAATCCTACATCATAAAGTAGGTACATTCTTTAAGTAAAAGAACATGTGTAAAGCATTTGATATAATTCCTAGAATATAGTAGATGCACTCAGGGAATTTATAGGTAATTCTTTACTTGGGTAACTAAAACTTCAAAACAGAAAGTTGAAGTAAATAAAAATAGTACCTTATAAAAAATTGTGAAGATTATACAGGATAAAGTATAAAAACACTTAAACACTCAGCACAGCTCAGCACCTAGTAAATGTTCAATTGATATTAATTACTGCTGTTACTATTGTTGCTATTATTATTAATATAGTAATTCCCAGGATATACTGATTCATCTGCAAGTTTAAAAGGTGTAGGAAAGAATGTGACAAATGCTATGACAAAGATACAGAAGACCCATCTGATTGGTGGAGTCAGAAGAAGATTCATAGAGAAAACACATTTGAGCTTTCTGGATAGACCCCATGAACTGCAGCATGCCAGGCCTCCCTGTTCATCACCATGTCCCGGAGTTCACTCAGACTCACATCCATCGAGTCAGTGATGCCATCCAGCCATCTCATCCACTCTCGTCCCCTTCTCCTCCTGCCCCCAATCCCTCCCAGCATCAGAGTCTTTTCCAATGAGTCAACTCTTCGCATGAGGTGGCCAAAGTACTGGAGTTTCAGCTTTAGCGTTATTCCTTCTAAAGGAATCCCAGGGCTGATCTCCTTCAGAATGGACTGGTTGGATCTCCTTGCAGTCCAAGGGACTCTCAAGAGTCATCTCCAACATCACAGTTCAAAAGCATCAATTCTTTGGTGCTCAGCCTTCTTCACAGTCCAACTCTCACATCCATACATGACCACAGGAAAAGCCATAGCCTTGACTAGGCGGACCTTAGTCGGCAAAGTAATGTCTCTGCTTTTGAATATGCTGTCTAGGTTGATCATAACTTTTCTTCCAAGGAGTAAGTGTCTTTTAATTTCATGGCTGCAGTCACCATATGCAGTGATTTTGGAGCCCCCAAAAGACTCTGTTTACACTTTTTCTCCATCCATTTCCCATGAAGTGATGGGTCCGGATGCCATGATCTTCATTTTCTTAATGTTGTGTTTTAAGCCAACTTTTTCACTCTCCACTTTCACTTTCATTGCTTAGTATAATCTAATAACCACATGTAGGTCAATGTTTATTCTTTGATATGATAAATAAATACATTCATATCTCACATTTAATTCATTAATCAAAATAATTATATATTTTAATTTAATTTCCTTATTCATTAAAAATATTTTTGAATTCTACCAGGTGCAACCAATATTCTAACAGGTGGCATACATCAATTAAAAAAACAGGTATTTTTGCCACACAGTTATGAGTTTTGGTTTATTACTTTATAAAAATTATTTTTAAGATTGAGGTACAATATATTATTAAAACACTGCTACCATTTCCTTCAAAGTACAGAGTCATTTGTTATCTAATTGTCATTCTATTGTCTAAAATAAAGATATTAAAAAAAACTGTTGTCTCAAGTTATTAGAAAACCAAATTAGAATCTCCATAGAGTTGGGAATAGCTGATATTTACTTCTAAATTTGCTTTTTTTTTCATTTTACACCAAAAATAACAACTATGTTTTAATGAATGTGTAATTACATTATATTTATTTTAATCAAAAGTTAGAATAATACAACTCAAAGAATAAAGCCTCATTGGTAGAAACTTTTCTTGGAATATTGAAAGGTAAAAAGAAAAGTAGTGTCTACTCTCAGAAGCAAACAGTAGGAAAAACAACCTTTTCTCATTAACGGCAGTGAAAATACAAGATCTGTTTATAATTAGACAGACATGGTCAAGATTTCAAAATTTGTTATTTCTGCATTTATATCTTCACAGGTTCAAAATGCTCTTTAAAATGTGAAACTTCTGTTTACTAGTTTTAAGGCATAGAGACAGAGATTCAGTTTCCATGGAACAGCTGGATCTAATTAGAACCCAAAGTTCTGATTCCACTTGATCTGATTTCCCCATCTGTATGGAGTCATTACACCATAAATAGTGTGAGCTGTAGCTTCCAGTTCAAACCAGAGAGGAACTGGCAATCAGGGCTCCTGTTCCACAAGGGTCACTGAAAGTTCTGTTGAACAGCACAGCATTTCCATATGGGCTGATTCAATCATTTAGAACTTTTCCACCACTAAGTGAAGAAGGGAGAAATAAGCTTTTTTTCTGCCATCCATCCATTCATTTACTTTTTTTGGAAGATTTAAAACTCTGAAGTGTCAGATTTAAGAATAAAATGTTCTCTATTATCACCAACTCCCCATCGTATCTTTTTATGTGTATTTATTTTTGTTTCATGCTTTGTTTACAAGAGTATAATGCTTCCTTTCACTTTAATAAATTGAGTATTTAATGAACTTATAGAACAAATATATATTAGGAATATAAAAGATACCATCCTTTTCCAATCACATCATTTCAGAAATGTGAAGACTGAAGGTCAGGAAAGTTCACTTCAGCTCACCCATAGGAGATATAAGAGAGAAGTCACAGACTTATGAGTTCTCAACTATTATTCATGCTGTGTTCAAGCTGACTAGGCTAGGAAACCCTTCCAGGGAAAATAGAAATATCTGGCTTTTCTAGATTTTACAAATCAGAGAATAAATAGAGAAAGAATATTCATTTAAAAACAATTACTGTTAAATTTTTGGATTTTATGTTTCCCTACATTTTTGTATGTATAACTTTGTGTCCTTCCTATTTTAATGTTTTATCCTTAAGTGATTAATCAGTTTTTATAAACATGTTTTTAATGGCAAGAATGGATCTTATATAGGTGTACCAAAATTTTAAAGTTTTTTTTTGTTTTATAAGTTGTTTTGCTAATTTAATAATGCTATGATGATAATCCCTGTACACTGCTCTTTTGTACATTTTTTTTTATGTCTTTAGGATAAATTCTTTTAATTGGATTTCTTTGGTCATATGCTGTTCATTCATTTTAACCCTCTGTCTGATATTTGTTGCCAAATACCCTTCTGGAAAAAACCATACCAATTTACAATTATTCTCTCATAATATGAAAATTTTGTGTTTCTGCACATACAGCTACTATTTCCTAGTAATTTCACATTGGCTAGGTAAAGTGTAGCATCCAATTTTAATTTTCATTGTTTAAGAGTAGAACTGAACACGTCTCACATGCTTCTTGGACTTCATAAATATATCTAATTAACTACCATCTGAGCCACCATGGAAGCACTTATGGAAAGTGGTAAAATTAAGAAACTGTGGACAAGAAAAGAAATACTCAATTTCAGTTGAAGTGATCAGAAAACACATTTAACTAGTATCTGGAAAAGACAAGTAAAAGTTTCTATATCCAGCCCTATTGGGAAGAATCATGGTCAGGCACCATTAACGGCTCATGGAAAAATGAACTAAAAGAGAGAGAAACCATCTAGCAATTTCTGTAATTGAATCATGGCTCTTCAGAGTTGGAAGAGACTTCTGGAGTTGTTCTAGCTCAACTATGCAGTTTCCGCATGAGGGAACTGAGCAGTTAAGTGCCTTGCTTAGGTATCATCTTGTTCGAAAAGCCAGAAATAGAATTTGGGCCTCATCATTCCCAGTTGAATGCTCTCTGAGCAATTTTACAGGACTGAAAACATCATCAAGCAGAGAGCTGTAATGCTATGCTTGCTCCTTGAATGAATCATTTAACTTCTCTGAAACTCAGTTTCCTCATCTTTAAAATGAGAAGACAGGACCGAATGAACATGAACACTCTTAACATTTTCAAAATTACTTTATTTTACCTGCCAATATCTGACACTCAAGTTCTTTGTTTTCTCAGCCATACTAATGTTTAAAAAATGTATTTCCCTTCATATACATTTTTTAGGTAGTTAAATTGCTTTTTCTTCCCTGTGGTCAGGTAATTCAGAAATTGCTCTGTTTTTTTTGTTTTAAATTGAATTTTCTAAACAAAATTGTTTTTTGGTCAGGATGATTTATAAGATATTTTAGCTCCCAAAGCATTATTTTAAGAAAGTTATAAACAGCTGTGAATGGGGACAGTGCTAGTTGACTATATATTTTTTCTAGCTCAAGAAAAATGAGTAGGATATATTAAATGTTATTTTTCATTAAAATTAAAGGTATCCTGCATTGCTTTTCCCCATATATATTTTTACCTATTTTCCTTGCTGTTTATGCTTTTATGGGTAGTATTGGAAATAGCCATGACATAATATGATTTCCATGAGGGCATATCAGTAATATGCTCATATTAAGTGATTAATCAGTTTTTATAAACATGTTTTTAATGGCAAGAATGGATCTTATATAGGTGTACCAAAATTTTAAAGTTTTTTTTTGTTTTATAAGTTGTTTTGCTAATTTAATAATGCTATGATGATAATCCCTGTACACTGCTCTTTTGTACATTTTTTTTATGTCTTTAGGATAAATTCTTTTAATTGGATTTCTTTGGTCATATGATATTCATTCATTTTAACCCTCTGTCTGATATTTGTTGCCAAATACCCTTCTGGAAAAAACCATACCAATTTACAATTATTCTCTCATAATATGAAAATTTTGTGTTTCTGCACATACAGCTACTATTTCCTAATAATTTCACATTGGCTAGGTAAAGTGTAGCATCCAATTTTAATTTTCATTGTTTAAGAGTAGAACTGAACACGTCTCACATGCTTCTTGGACTTCATAAATATATCTAATTAACTACCATCTGAGCCACCATGGAAGCACTTATGGAAAGTGGTAAAATTAAGAAACTGTGGACAAGAAAAGAAATACTCAATTTCAGTTGAAGTGATCAGAAAACACATTTAACTAGTATCTGGAAAAGACAAGTAAAAGTTTCTATATCCAGCCCTATTGGGAAGAATCATGGTCAGGCACCATTAACGGCTCATGGAAAAATGAACTAAAAGAGAGAGAAACCATCTAGCAATTTCTGTAATTGAATCATGGCTCTTCAGAGTTGGAAGAGACTTCTGGAGTTGTTCTAGCTCAACTATGCAGTTTCCGCATGAGGGAACTGAGCAGTTAAGTGCCTTGCTTAGGTATCATCTTGTTCGAAAAGCCAGAAATAGAATTTGGGCCTCATCATTCCCAGTTGAATGCTCTCTGAGCAATTTTACAGGACTGAAAACATCATCAAGCAGAGAGCTGTAATGCTATGCTTGCTCCTTGAATGAATCATTTAACTTCTCTGAAACTCAGTTTCCTCATCTTTAAAATGAGAAGACAGGACTGAATGAACATGAACACTCTTAACATTTTCAAAATTACTTTATTTTACCTGCCAATATCTGACACTCAAGTTCTTTGTTTTCTCAGCCATACTAATGTTTAAAAAATGTATTTCCCTTCATATACATTTTTTAGGTAGTTAAATTGCTTTTTCTTCCCTGTGGTCAGGTAATTCAGAAATTGCTCTGTTTTTTTTGTTTTAAATTGAATTTTCTAAACAAAATTGTTTTTTGGTCAGGATGATTTATAAGATATTTTAGCTCCCAAAGCATTATTTTAAGAAAGTTATAAACAGCTGTGAATGGGGACAGTGCTAGTTGACTATATATTTTTTCTAGCTCAAGAAAAATGAGTAGGATATATTAAATGTTATTTTTCATTAAAATTAAAGGTATCCTGCATTGCTTTTCCCCATATATATTTTTACCTATTTTCCTTGCTGTTTATGCTTTTATGGGTAGTATTGGAAATAGCCATGACATAATATGATTTCCATGAGGGCATATCAGTAATATGCTCATATCCATAGTCTAAGTGTAGAAGCTGTCACAAACCACCTGTTTGACTTTTGATGGTATGACGTGACAGCCATAAATCAGTGTATTGTGCTAATAAAGCTAAGATCAGTCATTCGGTTCTTAGTCCTTGGTTCTCTTTCACCCATAACTGCATGCAGTAACTTGGCTGTAAAGGAGAATAAAGAAGAAGGTGCAGAGGATTAAGTATAAATCTATCACTAATGGAGGGAAACTAAGAAATGAACAAAAACTCACACATGAATAACTGAATGGTCACAGCAGTTTGTCAGGCAGGAGAAGAAAGTAAAGAGGAAAATGGCTCATAGGTAGTTCATCTATTAGAACAGAACCAAAGTACTAATTGTTGTTTTTTAGTGGCTAAGTTGTGTCTGACTCTTTTGTGATCCTATGAACTGTTGCCAACCAGCTTCCACTGTCCATGGAATTTCCCAGGCAAGAATACTGGAGTGGGTTGCCATTTCCTTCTCCATAAAAACTCACACATGAATAACTGAATGGTCACAGCAGTTTGTCAGGCAGGAGAAGAAAGTAAAGAGGAAAATGGCTCATAGGTAGTTCATCTATTAGAACAGAACCAAAGTACTAATTGTTGTTTTTTAGTGGCTAAGTTGTGTCTGACTCTTTTGTGATCCTATGAACTGTTGCCAACCAGCTTCCACTGTCCATGGAATTTCCCAGGCAAGAATACTGGAGTGGGTTGCCATTTCCTTCTCCAGGAGATCTTCCATACCCATGTACTTATATGTGGTCTCAAATGTTTATTGTGAGCAAATGACTATCTCTTCAGCAATAATCATGTAATTAAGAATGTTGGGAAAATATATGGCTCTCTTTCCACACCAAGGATGAGGCCAATGCAGATCTGTAGCTTCTGCTAAACTTTTGCTGATCAAATTTCTGAATGTTTTTTGTAAGGCAAGGTTGATCAATCCCTGAGATAGAAAATAATGATATCTGCCGGCAAGCATTTACAAACCCCACCAAATGAATTAGGAAACCCAGCTGGTTCCCAAAGACAGAAAAATAATGAGAAAAGAAACTTTCCCATAACTTAGACTTGGGGCTTGGGATATAACATATGCAGAATGACTTGGCTTGAGTCGAGAGTCTTGAATACATTTGGTTCAATATAAAGAAATGTTGGTTTTCCTTTTATCAGAGTAAGAAGCTTATTCCTTTGGCATATATTTTTAAATAAAGCAGTATGACATAACTAGAGTCAACACATTCTAAACATGAAGATTGCTATCCAGTTATTAAGTCATGTCTGACTCTTTGCAATCCCATGGACTGAAGCACACCAGGCTTCCCTGTCCTTCACTATCTCCTGAAGTTTGCTTAAACTCATGTCCATTGAGTCAGTGATGCCATCCAACCATCTCATGCTCTGTCACTCTGTTCTCCTGTTGCCCTCAATCTTTCCCAGCATCACGGGCTTTTCCAATGAGTTGGCTCTTTGCATCAGGTGGCCAAAGTATTGGAGCTTCAGCTTCAGTTTCAGTTCTTCCAAAGAATATTTTGGGTTGATTTCCCTTTAACATTGGCTGGTTTGATCTCCTTGCTGTCCAAGGGACTCTCAGACGTCATCTCTAGCACAATAATTTGAAAGTATTAATTCTTTGGTGCTCAGTTTTCTTTATGTTCTGTGAAGTTTATTTTTTCCTTAAAGTGAAATACCATATCCATAGCTAACTAGTTGCTTAACATATTCACTCAAGGCCTATATCTGTAATAATAATTAGTAGAAAGATTAATATATTGGAGGGACAATATTTTAAGTTAGAAACATTAGTTCAGTAGTTTAAAAGTTGTTCTTTTTTGGTTTCGTTCACACCCTTTCTATATTTCTGTAGTAAAGTCCGAGAAGATCCTGCTCAGCATGACTGCAGCACACTGCTCTGTTTTTTCTCTGAGACTTAGATTTTTACCTCTAGTCAAAGAGAAACAGAGAGTTATGCTTTAATTAGAAATAATATATGTATTTCCAAGCATGTATAGCTATTTTTCAGATACCTAGTACTCATACAAGGTACTGGGTTTGTTCTCTGGTACATGTTCTAACTTGGAGGAGCCAGGATGAACCTAATGTGTTAGGTCCTATCAGTCTTAATTATGATGTTCTATAGTTCTCAGAAAAAAATCAGTCAATTTCTGGGTATTTCTGGCAGATTTTCTTAAGTAGTGAGAGTTCAGATGAGTTGTATTTGAGTTAAATTCCTGGGATACGCTCCTGACCCAAGAGATACTGTACTAGTTCAGAGCAATCTACCAATTTGGATTCACTTAACACTTGTGTGAGTGTGCGTGTGCTCAGTTGCTTAGCTGTGTCCGACTCTTTGTGATCCTATGGACTCCAGCCTGCCTGGTTCCTCTGTCCATGGGATTATCCTGGCAAGAATACTGGAAAGGGTTGCCATTCCCTCCTCCAGGGGATCTCCCTGGGTTTCCTGCTTGGCAGGCAGATTCTTTTACCACTGAGCTACCTGGGAAGCCCACTAAACATTTAGGAGATAACAGAAAAGACAATTAAATGCCTCTGATTCCAGGTAGAATGACTTAGGAGAAGGATCTTGGTCTTTATCTTGTTTGAAGAAAGAATTCGGCAGAGAGGCCAAGATTGTGAAGCAGAGACAGCATCTGTTAGAAGCAAAGTACATGTGGTGACCTAGGAGTGACTTGTGCACAATAGAAATGGCTTAGGTTGCTTATATGGGGGTAGTTTTTTAGGTTCTCTGGTCAATCATCTCAAAATGTCAGCAGGAGACTGGCTGCAGCTGCTCATCCTGAGACCTATTTCCTATTTTACCTCTAAAAAATTAGTTTATATTGCTCATACACACACACACACAAGTAAATACACAGTTGAAGATGCTTAAAGAATTTATAGTATTCATTGACCAAAATACTGCATATTTGGGCACAAAGTGTCAATGCTAATTATACTTCTCTAAGGTAGGGCGAACAGTATTAGAGGAACAGGATAACATTCTGAAAACTAAGTTTTCTTTCCTAAGAATGTTATAATCCAAAAATACCTGCCAAGAGTGCATGACCTATGCAGGGCAAAGCAGCCAACCAATGATTAAATATGGAACTTCCCAATCATTACTCAACTTCTCACTAGCCCAGAGTGTGTCTACTGATTAACCCTGATTGAAATTTAATACCCATTTTTCCTGTTCTATCTAATTTGACAAAGAACTCCAGACAATGTGAGACAAATGTTAGCCTCTTACTTCCGGTCTATTCTTCAAACGTCCAGACACTTCAGCTTAGTCATTTCCTCTAAAAGAAATTAAATCTTCCCATGGGCTTCAAAATGGTGCTATTGAATATTTAAAAGATATAAAACATCGGAAGGTAATGATTTATTTCACCCATTTGTCACAATTATAAAAATAAGTATTAAGGGATTACTATAGGTTGCTGCTTTGGGAATGAGAAAAGCCACCTAATTCAAGAATATGTCATACTCCTAAAACTAAGTTACACTGATGTAAATAAAACTCAGTATGTGATAAGTGACACTATTAGTAAGTGTTTATATTTCATTCTGCATTCAAGGATTAAAATTTTTGAGGAGATACTGCTGTCCTGAATATTTATCATATTGAGATGTTATACTCAAAATATGCCAGAGAGTTTGATTTACCTAATGTTCAAAAGATGTGTATTCCATGCATACTGTGTGCAAAGCACTCTGAGTGCTTGCATTTTTCAAAAGTCAGAAAATGTGTGGTTTCTCTAAAAATAACCCAAAACTGGAACATAATCTAAGATTTCTGCTTGAAGCAGAAAAAGCAGTGCTGAAAGGGCATGAGGCAAACCTGGCTTACTACATGGGTCTGTTCCTAATTCAGGTTTGAGGGGTAGGATGCATAAGAAGATGTCTTAATATAGCCTGTCAAGGTAGCAAAATTACATGAGATATAGAATTGTGTAAATGTATAAATGGTGTGAGAGCAGCTGATAGGAAAAGCCAGTGGGAAAATGACTAAAGAGGGAAGTTGCGTAAAGGGGAAAAATTAGTTCTTTCTAACATCCTTCAGAATTCCTCTTTTATAGTATCTGAACACATACCAGAATAAGCCCCTGGAAAAGGGTCACTTGTACTAGAAATAACACAAGAGGATGTACAAGATCCTTTTAATGTTAATAATAAGGATGTTATGTTTTAGAAGTGTTGTACCAGTCTTGATGATAAACACTTTGATACCTCTCCCACTTAATCCTCACCACATTAGATAGCATTTCCATTTAAAACATGTAGAAATTGAAGCATATATTTCAATTATCTTTCTCAAGAATTCACACCTATTTATTCAACAACTATGTATTCAACACTGATTACATGTCAGGCAGTGTCTTAAGAGTCTTGAGATTAAAAAGTGGATACAATAGAACCTGGCTTCGTGAAACGTTCACTTTAGCAGAAGACAAACAACAGGCAACTGACTTTAACAGAAAAATGACAAAGGTAAATTATGTATTAGAAAATAATACCATTATGGAAAAAATTTAAAAGTAGAAAAGGTAAAGGGAGATGGAGGGTTGGGAATTATGTTTTTGATGGCACTTTTCATGTAGGCCTCATTGAGAAAATGACATTTGATCAGGAACTTGAAGGAAGTGGACCAGGTAGGTATGAAAGGAGGAGCATTCCAGCCCCAGGGAAAATCTGGAGGCCCGAGGACCAGTACAGCTGGAGAGAAATGACATCAGTCACAGACTAGAAGACAGAGTCACAGGGGTGAAGGGCCATTGTAGTGATTTTGGCTTTTGTTCCCAATGGTAAAATGGAGCTTCCTCAGGCTGTTAGGATCTCTGCCATTGTCAGCCACATAGATGAAGCTCTAAACTGGGCAAAAAAAGAATGTTCCATTACTCTGTGCTCGCTTCCCTGTGGCAGACTAATGCTTTTCCACAGGAAACATAATTTCTGTAAGTAATAAAAACTGTCATCAATTGTTTATTTTCATTTAAATTTGATTCCATTTTTGCAAAATCCATGAAGAAAGCTAATTAATGATTTCTATTGACTGTTTATGATTCCAAATCATATCAAATACCCATCCTGAAGGCACTCTATTTACCACGAAATGAGTCTGGATCAGATTTAGGAAAATTATAATATTTCTGAGCCAGAATTTGAAGAAGCTTAGATTTTACAAATTGCAGCAACCACCCACATGCATGTACATTGGTGCTTGGATCATGATTGGAGTAGCAGCAGTTTTAATAAGAGCAATAGTCTCCCTTTTCTTTCCCAAATATTGATTCTTTCTTTTACCTCTCCTGCTTCCTAAGAGTAGAGTCTTAAGAATTTAGAGATAACATAACAGGATGATGTATTTTATCAAGGAGATTTAGCCCCATATAATTGAAAAGTCAATGAATTATACATCCAGTGCAATCTTTGCTGCTTGCAAAAAAGTCCCAAATTTAACCACCAGTTTCCCAATGGCCCCTTTTTTTTTTTTTTCTAGTCTAAGGTACTACTTCAATCACTATACCACCAACACCACTGTCATCACTCAAAAGATGTGTGATCTGAAACATAAAGTCTTTTCTGCCTCATAAGTACCTGGCCAATTGTATGCTATAGACTTGTTGAAAAGCCTGACATGGAGAGAAATGGGAGAACTTCAGGTCAGGTAGGGGAAGGCAAGGACAAATATTTGAAAGTATGTGTGTTTCACATTACCTTGTGTTTTACTAAAGAAAAAGCTGCATACTTCTTTAGGCTGGTCTGGTTGCCCAAAAGAGAATAACAACTGTTTCCGTTTGAACGGGTTTATAAAGCAAGTTTTCACAGTTTTACTCCTTTATCTGGTCTCTTTTATGTTCCCTCTTTATTTTTAACTTTCTTGTTCACTTTGGAATATATTTTTAGCCCCGCCTTAAAACCCCAAGTTTTATGTGCTACTTAAAGTACACATAAAACTTCCAGTGCTACTCCCAAGCCTAATCCTGGATAAAACAGTGACTGTATCCATTTAGGACTCTTGCTGCCACAGGCTCTCAGAAAAAGAAATATCAAAAGAAATGAGGGAGAAACACAGTCATCTTTTATAGAACAGATATTTATATATTGCCTATGTTAAGCTATAATAGCCATTTATAGATTTCCTACCACATGCTAAATACTCAAGCAAGAACAAGGTATTTCATTGGTTCTAATGTATCTAGGGGCTTCCCTGGTGGCTCAGAGGTTAAAGCGTCTGCTTGCAATGCAGGGGACCTGGGTTCGATCCCTGGGTCAGGAAGATCCCCTGGAGAAGGCAATGGCAACCCACTCCAGTATTCTTGCCTGGAGAATCCCATGGATGGAGGAGCCTTGTGGGCTACAGTCCACGGGGTCGTAAAGAGTTGGACACGACTGAGTGAGAGTTCACAATGTATCTAGGGAATGATTGAATTAATGGGCAAATTAAACAAAACATAACAAAAAAACCCGATTCCCTAATTGCTTCGTGACTCACTACCATTTAAAAGTATTTTATTTATATGCAGATGTTTGTCATTCTCCTTTTTCCCCCCACTTTTTGGCCATGCTCTGCAGCATGTGGGTTTTTAGTTCCCCAATCAGAATCGAACTCATGGCCCCCTGCTTTGGAAGTATAGAGTCCTAACCACTGGAATGCCAGGGAAGGCTCCTTTTCCCTGTTTTTTTCTCCCTCTCTCCCTTCTCTTTCTTTCTCACCCTCACCAATTATACCTCACTATCTTTCTTTTTTAAACGTGATCAGTTTTATGATTTATCTTTATTTCATGGTTTAAACACTTGACCATTGGTTCAAGCAGTTATTTTCCAGCCATGATTCCACTCATCATTAGCAGCACCTGTACCAAGAGCGTGGGGTTTGCCAGTAGTGAGAGGCACAGCCCTGCCAGCCTATCCCAATCAATGTCTGAGTGTGGCTGCGCTGTTCCCCTGACCCTCAGGCATGTTGGTTATTTTGATCCTGTCTTTCATTTGTATAGAGGCCAGCAACTCTGCAAAATTATGTGATGATGACAAATGGGAACTTGGACAAAGCTCTCAGGTAAATGCATTAACTCGCTGTACTACCTAAGGCCCCAAGCATATGGATCATTGTCAGTAAGAGCTTGGGGAACATAAATTAGTGAACCTCACAGAAAAGTCCAAATGAGTGAATCTGGTGCTTCCTGTTCCAGGAGATGTCATTCTTGTCACATTTCAAATAACCCCAGAATATCTGAACTATTCTTATCTCTGCATTTCTACTCATGCAGAGGCCCTGCATGGCTGAAGCAGAAACTTCTCAGCACTGAAATATATTGTCAAGCCTGTGCTCAGTAGCACACACCACACTTGCCTGCATTATACATGACTGGTCCTGCTTACTGATATCGCCCCTGCTCCGTTCATGGTTCTTCTACCTCGAGTTCGAACTTTAGCAGGGACACCCCTGACCCCCAACATCTTTCTGTGACAGTCACAAGACTTGAGAAGTGGAATGAGTGTTTATCTTCCAAAGGTGTGTTTTCCCATTGGCCTCATTTGGTTGCAAATAAAATTCCTATGGCAGGAAAGCTAATTTAAACTATGCATAGGAAACCTTCCGCTGGGTCACCTGTCATGCTTTCACATGCTCTTTCGTTGGTGTGTGCCTTTCCTTAAGCGAAATGTTTTCATATACTAATAGACCTGCTTTAGAAGAAATTCATTCTTTTTTAATATGGTTCATAAAGCTGTAGCTTCTCAACCTTTCATGGGTATTCAGCAACTGTCTCATTTTTCATGAGATACATATGTATATCAGCTATAACACACTGTCAGTGAACAGTGGTTTTCAATCAAATAGGCTGTCAGTAAAGCTGATTCACTAACAAGAAAGCTGTCAAGCTGTGGCAGCTGCTGTCTTTGCTACCCAAACAATCTGTTCTGTGCTAATGGTGACTTGTGCACTCCCATTTATTATACAGTCATAATGAGCAGTGTCCTCAGAAGCACAATCTGAGTTAGAGGATTTACATACTTTGTTGTGTGAATTCTGCAAAATCAATACCAGCAGAATTAGCAGCTGGTTTTCTACAAAGATTTGGGGGGAATATCTTTGTTTAAGAAGTTTTGGTTAATTGTCCAATGGTAAGGAGTCATCCACCATTCATCCCATAAATACCCACGGAGCTTTTAACTATGTATGCAGTTCTCTTAAGTATTGCTAATATAAATAGTCTATGTTCAATGCAGGATGCAGGATGCTTGGGGCTGGTATATGGGGATGATCTGGAGGGAAGATGTGGGGTGGGAGGTGGGAGGGGGGTTCATGTTTGGGAGTTCGTGTAAAAAAATAAATAAATACAAAAAAATAAAATAAAATAAAAAAGAAATGAGAATAATGTCTGTTTTCACCCATTTGTTTCAATCCATTAATAAAGCAGATATATGGCCACTCCAAGTTAGAGAGTGACTAGACAATGTGTGGTGGTCAGAAGCTCTCTTAATTTTTAGTAAATAGTAAATGACTTCTTAATTTTCCAACCTGAGGTTGAACATGTAAGCTCTTATATATTCAGTTATTGAAATAATACTCTCTACTAATAAATCATTAATGAATAAGTTTATTTTTCAAGTGATTGTCTCCCTGGGAGAAATTTAGATTGGTGAGAATATTCAGCTCCAAAGACTGAAAATTTAGCGACTACTTACCATGTTCTGTCACTTTTGTTAAGAAAATAACTTCCTACCATTAACAGGAGCCAGGATACACCATTTATGTTGTTTTCCTGGCTTGAATCACTAGGGGTGAATGGGGAAGGGTATAAAGGGGAATAATTCATTTTGACACTCCAAGACATCTCGTCTGCAATGTATCTTTTGAAGCCAAGAGCTTTATTTCAGTTTCAAAGGAGCTCTATGTTCTAGGAAGATTACAGTCACTTCAGAGCCAAATTCTACATACCACACAGCTCTCTCCACAGCCAAGGTTTTCACTCTCATTGTGATAGCAGTGTGGCCACAAGTCAGCCAAGAGAGAATCCCACATTGAACTGCATTTAACACATGATCTGTTCTTGCACTGGAAACTTTCGACTGCACAGAAGTTCACTTCCATTACAAACATTGCTTGCTCTTAGAGAACTATAATAAAGGCCACATAGTAGGCCCATACTTGTGATAATGAAAATATGACTTGTGAGGGCAGATAATATAAGTCTGGAATTGAAATTTCCAGAAAAGGAGCAGTGCAGTTCTGCCTTAATCCATGAATGTTTGTTTGCAGAAAGAGTAGCAAATTTAGGACTGAGATGAGGAATGTGGGTTAAGGTGAGTGACCTGATTTTTCTCCTTGAATAGCCCTGATTGGTTTTGTATTCTCCCATCCCATTCCTCCACTCATCTACTAATACATCATGAAGACACTAGATGAAACGTATGCCTCCATCCATGCTGCCTCTGGTGCTCAGGTGTGTTAATGACACATGCTTGGTGGGCCCACATGACATTACTTGGCAGATCACAAATGCCTGGAGCCCAAACACAAGTGAGTAATGGTTGGTGACCCTGATTTCTCCCTCACCAGCAGTCCCGTATTTTTTCTGAGAAAAACAATTTTAATACAATAATGTCCAACTGCCTACACACACACACACACACACACACACACACACACTTTCTTCTACCATACTACCAGACTACCATGCACTCTAACCCACACACCCCCAGAAACACTGATACTGAGAAAATATTGACAAGATGTCTTCAGCAAGAACAACAACAAAAGAAATAAGAACATGAAACTTTGTTTTGAAAAAGGTCTTTATTAAGCCAATTCTTCACATGAAGAACTGTAAAAATGCTCAGTAATCACAACTTTTTTTTGCTGATGAAAATCGTAAAGCATAAATTCACTTAGCTGACACAGCCTCTAACTGGGCATAGGGAACATGCTTTTAGCCCTGTTTCTTTTCCCCTGCATATATATGCATGTGTGTGTCAAGTTGCTTCAGTCATTTCTGACTCTTTCCAACCCTATGGACCTTAGCCTGCCACGCTCTTCTGTCTATGGGATTTTCCAGGCAAGAAGAGAGCAGGTTGACATGCCTTCCTCCAAGGGATCTTTATGACTCAGGGATTGAAAATGCATCTCTTATGTCTCCTGCATTGGCAGGTGTGTTCTTTACCATGGACACCACCTAGGAAGCCCTCCCCTGCACGTATACTCACCATCAAATATACAGACACATTCCTTGCAAGGATGGTGCGCTTGTCTGTTTTCTCCTGTAGTACTCTGAGCACTGGCACACATGGCTAAGAAAGTAAAGGTGTGTTTTCTTTGGCACAGATGCTTCAGCACTTGTGTGAGGGTGTCAGTTTGGGAAATAGGTTGATCCTCAATTGTGTTTACTTTATTCCTTCCCCTTGTACCAGGTGAAATGGATATGTGTATAGCTAAGTCATTTCCCTCAGTATTTAGACACTTAGATATCATTCATTAAAAGATTCTGAATGTATGGAAATAAGAGATTCTTAAAGAATCCAGAAAATAAAAACAGCTAGGACTATGGCCACATGTGAAGCGTGGGAAAAGACACAGTACACTGATAATGGCACTTTCTAAGAATAGGAAGGGTAAATGCAAAGGTTTACCACCAATAAGACAGTAGAGCTTAAGTGTTTGATCCCAAATACCATTGTGAAATCTAAGTCATAAAAATACTTATAGAATCATTGTGAAAATTAAATGAGTTAGTACATGAAGAGTGCTTAGAATTAGTTCCGCAGTTCAGTTCAGCCACTCAGTCATGTCCAGCTTTTTGCAACCCCATGAACTACAGCACTCCAGGCTTCCCTGTGCACCACCAACTCCCAAAGCTTGCTCAAACATGTCCATTCAGTCAGTGGGTGGACTGGATGCCATCCAACCATTTCATCCTCTGTCATCCCCTCGTCCTCCTGCCTTCAATCTTTCCTAATGAGTCAGTCCTTTCTTCAGGTGAACAAAGTTTTGGAGCTTCAGTTTCAACATCAGTCCTTCCAATGAATACTCAGGATTGATCTGCTTTAAGATTGACTGGTTTGATCTGCTTGCAGTCCAAGGGACTCTCAAGAGTCTTCTCCAACATCACAGTTCAAAAACATTCATTCTTTGGCACTTCTAATGAGTCAGTCCTTTCTTCAGGTGAACAAAGTTTTAGAGCTTCAGTTTCAACATCAGTCCTTCCAATGAATACTCAGGATTGATCTGCTTTAAGATTGACTGGTTTGATCTGCTTGCAGTCCAAGGGACTCTCAAGAGTCTTCTCCAACATCACAGTTCAAAAACATTCATTCTTTGGCACTCAGGTTTCTTTATGGTCCAACTCTCGCATTCATACATGACTACTGGAAAAACCATAGCTTAGACTATAGGGACATTTGTTGGTAAAGTAATGTCTCTGGTTTTTAATATGCTGTCTAGGATAGCATATTAAATGCTAACTTCCNATACTTATAGAATCATTGTGAAAATTAAATGAGTTAGCACATGAAGAGTGCTTAGAATTAGTTCCACAGTTCAGTTCAGCCACTCAGTCATGTCCAGCTTTTTGCAACCCCATGAACTACAGCACTCCAGGCTTCCCTGTGCACCACCAACTCCCAAAGCTTGCTCAAACATGTCCATTCAGTCAGTGGATGGACTGGATGCCATCCAACCATTTCATCCTCTGTCATCCCCTCGTCCTCCTGCCTTCAATCTTTCCCAGCGTCAGGGTGTTTTCTAATGAGTCAGTCCTTTCTTCAGGTGAACAAAGTTTTAGAGCTTCAGTTTCAACATCAGTCCTTCCAATGAATACTCAGGATTGATCTGCTTTAAGATTGACTGGTTTGATCTGCTTGCAGTCCAAGGGACTCTCAAGAGTCTTCTCCAACATCACAGTTCAAAAACATTCATTCTTTGGCACTCAGGTTTCTTTATGGTCCAACTCTCGCATTCATACATGACTACTGGAAAAACCATAGCTTAGACTATAGGGACATTTGTTGGTAAAGTAATGTCTCTGGTTTTTAATATGCTGTCTAGGATAGCATATTAAATGCTAACTTCTAAGGAGCAAGTGTCTTTTAATTTTGTGGCTGCAGTCACCATCTGCAGTGATTTTGGAGCCCAAGAAAAGAAAGTCTGTCACTGTTTCCATTGTTTCCCCATCTATTTGCCATGAGGGAAGGGGACTAGATGCCATGATCTTAGTTTTTTGAATGTTGGGTTTTAAGCCAGCTTTTTCACTCTCTTCTTTCACTTTCATCAAGAATAGTTCCTGGCATAGAATAAATACCCAGTCCATGATAGCTTCTGCCATGTGCCTTGTCTTCATGGGGACAAATTTTAACTTTCTCTGCTCAAATGTGCTGGATTCTCTGCTTAGTTTTGAGGATATAAAGCATGGCTGTGTTCTTATCACTACGTAGCTCATGTCCTACTTGGAGAATCAAGCATCAAATGGAAATTCCTGTTTTTGAATTCCTTTTTTGAACCTGACATTTGTTCAATGCTTTATTTTCATGATCTAATTTTTACAGCGTTCTAAGAAGAAAGTGTTATTCCCATTTAACCAATGAGTTAACAGTATTATCGAAGTTAGAGAACATGGCTCAAAGACTCTTGCAGAATTGAAAATCATTTCAGAATTGTACTGTCTGCCATGCTAACAGGTCCCAAGTGATCAGTTAGAGAAGAACACACCAGAAGGATGGAGAAAATCTGTCTGGAAGGATTTAGTTGAGCTTCAAAGAAGAAGTAGTGTGTTAGTTAGTTAAGATGAAAAGAATATTCTCTCATGATGAAATTAGTTAAGCAGAGCAAACTGCATGTGGAATAAACTATGTTTATCTGTATAATGAGAATTTCTAAGTGAGACTGATCTGGATTCAAGTCTAATTTTTCAGCTAAGTGAACTTGGAATGGTAACTTGTCTCTAACTTCAGCTTTTTCATCTTTAAGATAAAAATAGCACCAGACATACGTGGCTCTTAAAGAAGAGGGTCTTTAAGGAATTTGCTGTTTCTGACATATAGCATATGCTTAGTTTACATTCATTTTTTATGATTAGTATTTGGCTAGAGACTCTGTGAATCAGGAGAGACTGGGTTTATGATGCCTTGAGACAGTAACATGGGTTAAGTGAGCTCATTACTCAGATGCATCTTCCTTTTCTTCCTCTTTCCCATTATCCTCCCCACCTTCTTACCTTTCTTTTATTCCCCTAGTTCTCCTACTGTAAGATATACTTAGTATTAACTATAGCAACATCAGTTGGACTGCTTCCCTCTTCTACCTTTTTATGACTATAATTACATAGCATATAAAATTTATATATGTATTACATAATTTTTATAAATAGTGAACATTTAGACTTCTTTTCTATTGTCACTGCTTGCTATGCATAGAAATCGAATTACATAATACCAGTTTATGTATCTAAAGATATTTACTCTAAAGGCCCTCTCGATTAAACTAAGTAGTCCTTTGATTTTATATTAGGATTTTACTTTTGTGTGATTATATATAATTTGGCAAATAATCAATAATCAAATAAAACAATAGGGGAAGTATAAATCTTTGACATGAAAGAAATGTATTTTATTCATCAGTAAACTCCCTGAAGTTATAGGACATACAGGTTACTTAATAAATGTTTGTTTCTAAGAAAACTTGAAGCTCAATGATATCTAATAACAACCTGGTATATTTGGATTGTTTAGACATGCATATATAACAGGAGGCCTATCAAAGACTATCAAAGCAGTTCACATCAACAGTTTGTGTGGAGATTCATACACTGTATTATGGCTATGGGAAACATTGTTTAACCTGATATTCTTTTCCTATCTGTAATAAGAAAGGAGGCAAAGAACAAATCTTTTGGTGCTCTTCACACCATACATTTCATAAGATACATTTTTCCTTATTCACCCTGTTCCTGTTCCCCACATAAAGACTTATAAGGCTCTGCATTAGCTCCAGTCCTTTTCCTGACTTCAAAGAA
>SJYX01006948.1:0-16456 GCA_006410675.1 Oreotragus oreotragus
CCTAATATGAATTAAAAAATAAGCCTAAATTACAAATTTTTAAAAAGAGATATAGTTTCAAAGAAGCAAATTCACAAAGGAGACAAACTAGCTGTTATCAGTGGGGAGAAGAAAGGGGGGAGGGGCAAAATAGGAGTAAAGAATTAAGAGGTTCAAACTGCCATGTATAAAATAAGCTACACGGACCTATTGTACAACACAAGAAATACAGCCAATATGTTAAAATAACTATAAATAAGCACAACCTTTATAAATCATGAAATCACTATATTATACAGCTGTAATTTATATAATACCGTACATCAACTATACTTCAATTAAAAAGAAGACATAGTTTTAAATTTCTTAAGTACTTACAGAAAAACCTCAAAATGAGCAATAAATTACTAAGTGAATAGGCTGAGAACTTATATATATAAACTTAAATAGATAATATATATAATACATAAAATAGATGCATGAAAATAGGGACTTCTAAAGTGCTTTCTTATATACTCTTTTCCTTTCTAATGTGCTCACTATTTTGTCTGTGATATAATTTGTACTTTTTCTCAGAAAATCTTTTATCATTGGCAAATTACTAATATAAACTCAGATGTGGACACGAATTCAGACCACGAAAGGATCAAAATGAACAAAATCTCTATCTAATAAAAGTGAAACCATCATCTAGCCGGTTTCCTCCATTCACCAAGCAGAGATGCTACTGGGCACAAAAATAACTAAAGCCGTCCTGAGCAAATGGAAGCGTGGACACGCGTTCACTCTTTCCTCACATTTGTATGCACATGTGTACGGCCCTCAAACGATGAAGCTGCAGGGGAAGATTTAGAGAGCACTCAGTCCAGACCCTCCTTTTACCTGCGATGCTCTGAGGGTTAGAGAGATCAAATGCCTTGAGCATGCCGAGTTGATTAGCGAGAGCAAAGCAGGTTTCTTTTTTCCTGATCCTTGCTCTTTCTGCCTCACTGCCTGGGACGCTGAGAAGCAGCCAGAGCCTCCAGTCACATGGAGGCTGACTAGGAAGCAAGACTTGTAAGTAACAGAATGAATCAATAATGACATGATCAAACGAGCTGTGCAGACAAGTACACAGGAATTGAGGGAAGGAGGGAAGGAGGCTGGTTTGAGCAGAAATAGCTGGGGAAGGCATTCCATCCTGGAGAATGGGCGGCTCATGCTGGACATTCAGGGTGGGGCAGAAGGTGGGGTTGAAGGGAGAGAGTGAGGGAAGAATCTGAGCAAAGCCTGGTGGTGAGAAATAAACATGATATGTACAGGCAAAGGCTGACGCCTGGGGTGGACACCGGATTATGTCCACTCTACCACTCTCAGTCTCCTTTTCACCAACCCCACCACCCCCACCTCCTCCCACATGCCTAGGAGTCTGCCCTAAACACAACAGAAATAAATTAGAAAACCCCAAAGGAGAACAATGGGGACTTCCAGGTGGCTCGGTGGTAAAGAATCCTCCTGTATATGCAGGTTCCAGCCCTGGGCCAGGAAGATCCTCTAGAGAAGGAAATGGCAATCCACTCCTGTATTCTTGCCTGGAGAATCCCATTAACAGAGGAGCCTGGCAGGTTACAGCCCATGAGGTCGCAAAAGAGTGGGACACAACTGAGCAACTGAACAACAACTACCACCCTTGGTCTCCCTGTCAGCAACCACATCGCCACTACCTCCCACAGACCTAGGAGGCATGCACGCATGCTCAGCCACTCAGTCATATCTGACTCTTTGTAACCCCATGGACTGTACCCTGCCCTAAATACGCACAAATACGACACAAATAAATTAGAAAATCCTAAAGGAGAACATTATCATGATAAAAAGTAACTAAGTCATATACAGCATTTACTAGGTACCAAGGGCTCTTCTAGAGCTTCCCTGGTGGCTCAGAGGTTAAAGCGTCTGCCTCCAATGTGGGAGACCCAGGTTCGATCCCTGGGTCGGGAAGATCCCCTGGAGAAGGAAATGGCAATCCACTCCAGTATTCTTGCCTGGAGAATCCCATGGACGGAGAAGCCTACTAGGTTACAGTCCACGGGGTCGCAAAGAGTCGGACACGACTGAGCGACTTCACCTTCACCTTCAGAAGGGCTCTTCTAGGTGTCATGAAAAAAAAAAAGTAAAGTGAAAGTGTTAGCCTCTCAGTCCTGTCCGACTCCTTGGCTGACTGTAGCCGGCCAGGTTCCTCCATCTGTGGGATTTTCCAGGCAAGAATACTGGAGTGGGTTGCCATTTCTCTCTCCAGGGGATCTTTCTGACCCAGGGATCGAACCCTGGTCTCCTGCGTTGCAAGCAGATTCTTTACCATCTGAGCCACTGGAGAAACCCTTCTAAGGTGTCACATGGATCCCAATTCATTTAATCCTCATGCTGATTATAATCTCCACTTTGCACTTTCCAGATGAAGAAACTGAGGCCTTAAGTGACTTGGTCAAGGTAGTATATACGTCAGGGCTGGTGTTTAAATCACAGAAGATTTCAAAATTCTGGGATATCCAACGATAACAGAACACATGGGCATAACCAGCCAAGTTTAAGCTGCAGTTGCAGGACAACTTGGCACCCCATGCCCCACCGCACAGGCTTCATTCCTGCCTATTCTCTGATAATTCAGACCTCATTGCTAAGGAACCTCCAGGCTGTAGTCACATCTGTGGGGCTACTTCCAAAAGCCCAGGAGAGCTGATCCAAAAGGGAGCGCAGCAATCCAGACACAGTGGACATCTGAGACAAGCCCTTCTACAGAGAGATGGCTGCCTGGCCACCGAGAACAAATTTTATAACATCCTCTCTTGCTGTACAGAGTATCTGGTCATAGTTTGTTATCGGCAGAACCAGGATTAAAAAAAAAAACTGTGACCTGTGTCTGTTTTCTCTCTCACCCTTTTTCTCCCAAGGTGTATATTTATATTTTTGGCAAAGCAGTCAAAGGGAAAACATCACAAGAAGCCTTCCTGTGGGGTTCACGGTAAAATGAGTAACAGCTGGAAGGAGAGAGCAAAGAGAAAGTGAGTCATGGATACGGAGTTTAATCTGTAAGATTTTTCCTCTGGCTTTCTTTTAAATGTTTTCTCTAAACTCGGAGCTGGAGGCTTACATTTACACAGTCCAGAATTCCACCTGAGACTGTAGCATCTCAGCCCTCTGTCCTTTTCACAGCAATGCAATTTAAATGAGGCCATAACTGCAAGAGATTGGCCAAGGAGATGTGGGCTAGGGAGACCTGTCCACATTTGGTTTACTAAGACCTCACAAACTCCTTTTCCAAAGAGTCAGGGTCTTTTCCAGTGAGTTGGCTCTTCACATCAGGTGGCCAAAGTTTTGGAGCTTCAGCTTCAGCTTTAGATTGACCTTCCAATGAATAGTCAAGGTTGATTTCCTTTAGGACTGACTCGTTTGATCGCCTTCAAAAAGACCCTGAGTCTGAGAAAAACTGAGGGCAGGAGGACAAGGGGGTGACAGAGGATGAGATGGTTGGATGGCATCACTGACTCAATGATGAGTCTGAGCAAACTCCAGGAGATAGTGAAGGACAGGGAAGTCTGGTGTGCTGCAGTTCATGGGGTCACAAAGAGTCAGACGTGACTGAGTGATTAAACCAGCAACACAACCTCCTGCATCAGTGTAAAGCTCTGAGTACCTCAAACTAAAAAGCCCTCCCTTGATTATTAATCTCCACAGTCCCATTTTACTTTCTCCTATGTATTCTCGTCCTTCCAACTAATTCTTGACACAGTAGAAAGGGGAAACAGACCCACTGACCATAAACCACATGGGTACTTAATGTTTTTGTGCTTACTAGGGCTTCTGGCATATTAAATGTTGAATACTCTTCTTCCTGATTCCCCAAATGAATGAAAATCATTGAGATCATCAATGAAGGGGGAGCAACAGACTAAAAAAGAAATAAAATTTTCAAAATAAAGAATAACTTCAAGTATCTTATTAAAAATAAAATTAAATATCTTTGTATAGTAAATGAAATCTCTCACTGCACAATTACAATTTAAATTGTTAACTATCTTAAAGGAAAGGAAAAACTTTTATATAAGGTGGAACTTATAGGGGAAAAAAATAGATGAACACAAAGCTTTCTGGAGTTAAAAAGCAGAACAAAAAATATAGACATATATACACTATTGATACTATGTCGAATAGATAACTAATGAGAACTTACAGGGAGCCATGCTCAGAGCTCTGTGGAGACCTAAATGGGAAGGAAATCCAAAAGTGAGGATATTTGTATACATATGCTCAGAGCTCTGTGGAGACCTAAATGGGAAGGAAATCCAAAAGTGGGGATATTTGTATACATATAGCTAATTTGGGGCTTCCCAGGTGGCTCAGAGGTAAAGAACCCACCTGCCAATGCAGGAAGTGTGGGTTCAATCTCTGGGTCAGGAAGATCCCCTGGAGAAGGAGATGGCAACCCACTCCAGTATTCTTGCTTGGGAAATCCCATGGACAGAGGAGCCTGGTGGGCTACAGTCCACGGGGTCGCAAAAGAGTCAGACATGACTTAGCAACTAAACAACATCGCTGATTCACTTTGCTGTACAGCAAAAACAAAACACTGTAAAGCAACTATATGTCAATAAAAAAGCTTTTTTAATGCTCATGGTAATAAAAATGATAGCTCTTTAAAAAACAATAAATATATGTTTTTTAATTCTACAAAATACAAGAAGAATATTAGAAGAAAGCCCTCTATCACTCTTAGGAGCCATGTGTACCAAGACTTATTAATCGTACCCTACATATAAAAAGCTTTTTTAATGCTCATGGTAATAAAAATGATAGCTCTTTAAAAAACAATAAATATATGTTTTTTAATTCTACAAAATACAAGAAGAATATTAGAAGAAAGCCCTCTATCACTCTTAGGAGCCATGTGTACCAAGACTTATTAATCGTACCCTACATAAGGCTTGCATTCAGGTCCACTGCTCTTGTCTAATAAAATTTTCCTTCAAGTTCTCCTTTTGTCGTGAACTTGGGTTATGGCCTTCCCACTGGCTATATACAACCACACATAGCTTTCAAAAGCTAATTGAAGCATAGAGAAGTTAAACATGATTTATTCAAGGTCAACTCTCCAGTCGGTGGAAAACCCATAAATACAGCCTCTCCATAAATACAGAAAGCGAAGAGGAACTAAAGAGCCTCTTGATGAAAGTGAAAGAGGAGAGTTAAAAAGCTGGCTTAAAACTCAGCATTCAAAAATCGAAAATTATGGCATCCGGTCCCATCACTTCATGGCAAACAGATGGGGAAACAATGGAAACTGTGACAGACTTTATTTTCTTGAGCTCCAAAATCAGTTCAGATGGTGACTGCAGCCATGAAATTAAAAGACACTTGCTCCTTGGAAGAAAAGCTATGACAAACCCAGACAGCATATTAAAAAGCAGAGACTACTTTGCCAACAAAGGTCCATCAGTCAAAGCTATGGTTTTTCTAGTAGTCATGTATGGATGTGAGAGTTGGACCATAGAGAAAGCTGAGCACTGAAGAATTGATGCCTTTGAACTGTGGTATTGGAGAAGACTCTTGAGAAACTCTTGGACTTCAAGGAGATCCAACGAGTCAATCCTAAAGGAAATCAGTCCTGAATATTCATTGGAAGGACTGATGCTGAAGCTGAAGCTCCAATACTTTGGCCATCTGATGCGAAGAACTGACTCACTGGGAAAGACCTTGATGCTGGGAAAGACTGAAGGCAGGAGGAGAAGGGGACGACAGGGGATGAGATGGTTGGATGGCATCACCAACTCGATGGACATGAGTTTGAGCACGCTCTGGGAGTTGGTGATGGACAGGGAAGCCTGCCTGGCGTGCTGCCGTCCATGGTGTTGCAAAGAGCTGGACGTGACTGAGTGACTGAACTGAACAGCCTCTCCACCAGGAAGTTTCTGGGTGCTGGGCCATACTGCATGGTGAAGTTTTGACTCTTGATTGTTGTTTTCAAAATTCCCTTCAGTATTTTAAAGCAGCTCATGTTGATAAGCTAGCAAATTTCATTAACATTGCACGGTTTCACATTCTTGGACCTATCACACACGCCAATTCCTTTTTAACATGTGCATTTAAAACTTCCTTTAAGACACTGTGTAACTGACTCAAAGATACAGGAATGGGAATGGGTATAGAAGCCTAAAGTATATTTTCTTCCTATTAAATACAGTTGAATCACAGTACAGGGTAAGCAGTTGCTGCAAAAAGAAATCCTCTGCATTTAAGGTATCACTCAATCATAGGAGACCATGTCCTAGGATAAGACTGCATGAGCAGTGTCTGGCAAGGGTGGAAAAGTAGGCTCTGGGAGTGCAAGATGCATTTAGGGGGGAAACATCACGAGAACTAAAGCTATATCAAGAAATGAGGGCGCCAGAGCTGTCATAAAAAAAAAAAAAAAATCAAGAGCGTGTACAGATTAAACAGATAACAAGAGGGATTTTTTTTCTTTCTGTTTTATGAAAAGGGAGGTCATTCCTCTTGCTTTCAGGACCTTAAAGATTAAACCAGAGTTGCTAAGGGCTGGAAAGTTTTGAAGAGAGCCTTGAGCAGAACTCAGGCCCTTAAAACAAGAAGAAACCTAATCCCAGGGAGTTTGTTTTACTTTGCTTTCTGCTACCACACTCAAAGACAACTTGAATGAATAAATGGGCTTCTTTTTTTTCCTGGTATCACTCTATCATGAAAAAGCTCATTTGCCATTTAATTTTTATCTAATCATGCTGGCTGTTTTCTGTCTGTCTCTTTCTCTTGTCTACCCCCACCCCACCTACATTGGCATTCTCTGTGGTCAAAGAATCTGTTTCAGAATTAGTGTTCAATATAACAAATGTCAAGTAAACACTCTACACATTTCCTGTGCTATTTAAAGCATCCTAAGCAATTATTTGCTCTAAAGTATTAAACTGTAAATTTTCTTAGCTGTGCCAATTCCTATAGTAATAGCTGTCACAGAACAGTACTTAGAATCCTCAAATGCAGCTTTTAAATCAGCTACACTCTAAGTCTACATTTGCCAAGATTTTTCTAGTTTCCATATTTTTATAGCATGTTTTTGAGACAATGTACAAAACTGCAACAAAGTGTTACATGTAGCTCTTTTTTTCATATTTGAAGCTTATTAGTAGGCACATTGGTATCTTTGAACATAGATTTTCTCTAAGGAAAAGATGAGAGCAAGAAGATACACAGTCCCTCACACCTTAACCTCAATACTACACTGTTTTTTATTACAGGCCAAAATCATGACCTTTGAAAAATCACATTTGATAAAGCTCCAAATCATACAGTTGGTTCAGAAAAAGGTCTCCTAACATTAGTTCTGTAAACAATGCATACTGTATCTATACATGCAAACACATGCAACCCCAGAAAAATATTAATATAAGACGTACATATATAAATGTGTATGTGGCAATGACTATCTACAGATACATATATGCCTTTATAAGCACTTTTATGTTTAGCTAGATGCAATTTTTTAAAATCTTTTAAATTCCTTACATATTTCTGTAATGCTATGAGTAATGTAAACGTAACCAAGGTCTATGCTCTTAATAACTAAGAGTGCATTAAACTGCCATCTTCTGCAGAACTGTATGACCTCGGAAAAAGATTTCATGCAACAGAGTATGATTTACAAACAAAAAAACAAAAATCTCCCTTGCTTATTTTTTTCAAGTAGTTAATTATTAGAATGCATTTTCCAAGTGATGAAAGAATTATACTATTGCCACCACACCCGAGCCCATTTTGATTTTCACACGCTGCACCAGGTATTAGTTCTACTTGCTGAAAGATAGCATGAAAGCATTAAGGGACAACAAGGTTACATTATCTTAACACGTTCCACTCAACGGCTCTCGACTGTGTTATGAAGTGCCCTCACATTAGTTACCAAAAATGTATTGCTATTTTAAGAGTCACGCTATTAAGGAACCACATGTCTGTAGGGCTAATATTTGTGACTTCTAACCTGACAAGATTTTCAGAGAGGTGTCCGCCCAGTTACATGAAATCAGCCTCTCGGATGGCCCATTTGTTACCGTCCCTCTAGAGCATGCATTGCCTGGGAGAGGATGCATCCTTCGAGAGCACCAAAGAAACCATCACCTCACCTCAAAATCCCCTACACTAGTCCCGGTCCTCCAGCCTGCGCAACACAGCAGAGGACACGCTCCCTAACCTCTTTGTACAGATCTGACTCAGTTCCTCTTCAAGCCCACAATGGTGAGAACAAGGAGGAAGAAGTAAGAGATGACTGAGCCACGAGGAGAGACGAGAAAAAGGAGGGAAAACAAAATAAATATCTGATTGGGGATTAATCTCTGTGCTCTTTCGTTAAAAATGTTTCAAACATCACTCTTCTTTAGTGGCTACTACTTGGTTTTTTTTTTTTGCCTGCATCATGTGACATGGGGGATCCTAGCTCCCTGACCAGGGACTGAACCCCTCCCCTCTGCCTTAGAAGCACTGGATCACCAGGGAAGTCCCAGCAGCTGCTGCTAAGGTGGGAAGAAAGGTGACATGATGCGGAAGGGCCCCACAGAGAGGACGTCAAATTCGTGATAATTATGAAATCTGGGTGGACAGTTACTAGAGTGCTCACTGAATTCTTAGGCTTTATAGTTTATCTTAATTTTGCAACTATGCTTTTGTATAGAGCTCACATTGATGAAAGCAATTTTGCAAGTCTCACAATGACATGGGTGGTAAGCAGTAAAGTATAACTAGTTAAGGGCACAGGCCTGAAGTTAACATGGTATGAATTGAGTCACAGCCCTACCACTTACTGGTTGTAAGACCTTGGGCAAGCTACTAACCCAGTTACCTTATCTGCAGACTGGAGATAATAACTCGCAAATAAGTTGACTGTGAAGATTAAGTGATCAGCAGAGTGACAGACACATCCTAAATCCTCAATGTGCCAGCTAGCCGTTACTATTATTAAAAGGGTAGGTTCTTTGCACAATGACCTTTCTTGACTGTGTCCAGTAGATCATGAATCTGGTAGATAAATACTGGTCAACCAATTTACAGTACTGAATAAAGATATCCACAATCAAACGCAGACTTTTAAAAATGAAATCCCATATGCTGTTGTCTAGAAGATGACTAAATGAATAAGGGAAACAAATGTAACAGTCCCACAAATAAAGTATGAGGAACCTAAGGGTCAAGGCACCTTTTCCAGGGAGCCTAATTAATATTAGCAATGTTAGCTGCCTCATGTAAGAGAAGATCAATCCAGCATTAACTTTCAAGCTTAAAAACATTTACCATTCACGCTTAGTGGTATTCACAGTGCACAAAATATGTTAAGTCCTGATATCTTACGTGAGCAAAGAACAACAATTAGCAAAATCCATGTATATATCTTTCTAATAGTCTCCTGATAATTATGAAAAGGCAATCGAACATGAATTTGTTTGAACCCACAGGCCACAATTTATTCAACTTTATTGTTCCCTCTGAGCAGTGTGCTTTGCACATACATAGTAGGTTTACAAGAAATGAACAAAATTAGGTTGACTGTAAAATGAGGAGGCTGGACAGAAAAATGTACACAGTCCCTTCAACATCATGAATGACAAACTGCCCAAATGATCAAACTATTAAATTCTGAATTTCATGGATGACCAAATGTCTCAATAATCAAACTATTAAAAGTCCAACTTCCCAAATGCAAACTGCCTATATGATCAACTATCATCAGCCTTAGTTGATCCTCACAGCTAAATTCAACAATGAGCTGCAACATTAAAAATGACAGTTATTGAAGATATTCTTCCTTCCTTAATTTCAATTTATGTGAGCATGGTCAATCCACAGCTCCTGGTTTCAGATTTAATTCTATTATCACAGTATTAAGAGTATGCCAAGGCTCTAAGTCCCTAGAAGCATAAAGAAACTGGTGACTCTGAGAAATACATATGTTTTGAAGCCACAGGAAGAAAATTAGGACATTTCCTTTTTTCTCAATAATTCCTAATCTCCTTTTAGTATATTTTTTGAGCATTAGTTGTTATTTAACACAATGGATCTCCAGGGAGAAAGAAAATCGACCTAAAAATAAGACTTTTCCAGAGATAAAGAGAGATAGTTGCAATAGAAATTCACCAGAAGGGAATAATCTTTATTTTATATAGCAGTTAGAACCTTATAAATAGAAAATATGCTTTTAAAGTCATAGCATAGGTTTAGAATTGGCCAAAATTGAATTTGATCAGTATTTGATGACTTACTGATTACTGATGAAAGCAAAGGAAACTCCTAATTGAAGGATTAAATTTATCTCAAAATCAGCCACTCACATGTCTGTACCTCTGTCATAAAGTGTTTATGAGTTTGATGTACAATATAGTCCAGACATAAGTCTCCTTCCACAGAGCAGAAACTCCTTATTATCCACATTCCAAACTGAGGTAGATCCATTAGCATTTCACCTACATAAGAACAACTCCTAAGAGTTACTGGCAAAGGTTATTTGTAGATAAAGAATCGAAAGACATAAAGATTTCCAAATCAAAATGTAACGCTCTTTAATCCTGTGAAGTGTGGTTGTGGTTAGTCGCACAGTCGAGTCCGACTCTTTGCAACCCCATGGACTATAACCCTACCAGGCTCCTCTGTCCACGGAATTCTCCAGGCAAGGATATTGGAGTGGGTTGCCATTTCCTTCTCCAGGGGATCTTCCCCACCCAGAGACTGAACCCAGGTCTCCTGCATTGCAGGCGGATTCTTTACCACCTGAGCCACCAGGGAAGCCTGTGACGCACGTGAATGGATAAGAAAGCTGTGGTACATACACACAATGGAGTATTACTCAGCCATTAAAAAGAATACATTTGAATCAGTTCTAATAAGATGGATGAAACTAGAACCAATTATACAGAGTAAAGTAAGCCAGAAAGAAAAACACCAATACAGTATACTAACACATATATATGGAATTTAGAAAGATGGTAATGAGGACCCTGTATGCAAGACAGCAAAAGAGATACAGATGTGTAGAGCGGACTTTTGGACTCTGAGGGAGAGGGAGAGGGGGAGGGTGGGATGATTTGGGAGAATAGCATTGAAATATGTATACTATCATGTAAGAAACGAATCGCCAGTCTATGTTTGATGCAGGATGCAGGATGCTTGGGGCTGTTGCATGGGGATGATCCGGAGGGATGATGAGGGGTGAGAGGTGGGAGGGGGGTTCATGTTTGGGAGTTCATGTACACCCGTTGCAGATTCATGGCAATGTATGCCAAATCCAATACAGTACTGTACAGTAAAATAAAGTTTAAAAAAATTCATAGTAACAAAAAAAAAAAAAAAAAGAGAAAAGCAAGAGCCAAACCATGTTCCCGCTACAGAAACTAGCAAATAAAGAATATATGCACACACACAAAAAAAAGAATACATGCACAGAACACCTGGATCTGCTTTCCTGTTTCCTTGCCAGTGACTTTCACATATACAAATATATGTATACACACACACACACACACACAGATAAAACATTAACTAACAGTCAAACATTAGGAGCACTGAATGACATGCAGTCACACAGATACACTCTCACACAAAAGAGAGCAAGGCTGATGCTATTTCAATATCATGAAATATTTTCCTAACTGTGCACAGATGGAAGTACAGACTTTTCTGCCAACTGCCTGGTTCAGAAACTTTGCTCTATTTTTAATTATTTGGTTCAGAGGACCCGTTTGTGATTAACTTCTGTGTTGGATGGAAAAGCAAGTAAAGTTCCTGACCCCACAGCAAAGAACACCGAGAGAAGTTTAATTATTTTTCAACAGTGAGTGTAATATTGTAAATCATGTGTAGGGACAACTAATTTATCAAAGACCTGTTGAAGGTTCTTGTAGTTCAAAGCTATGAAGTGTTATCAATAAAACAAAAATTCAGGAAGTCTTAAGGAAGTGACATCAAAATGAAGTTCTGTTTTTGTCTCTTTTTTGCTGTTTTTTAAAAACTGAGATATCGCTGACATATTACTTCCAGGTGTACAACATCGTGGTTCAATGTTTGTATACACTGCAAAACAATCACAGTAAGTCTAGTTATCATCCTCTAATGACGTCCTTAATGACAAATAAATGTTCATCTTTGAGAAATGCCGATGGAATGAGCAATGGGGAGGAAAGAATGAAGAGTATTACAAGGCCTAGCGTTATTAGCACTGTAAGTTTCAGTTTTGACTGGGATCCGAGAGTGGAATGCCAAAGCTTTACGCACAGGAAACGGACTCAGATGCAAGGAGAAGTTGGTCAGGAAACTCAAACCATAGAATTCAGAATCACACACCAGAATCGCTGAGCAAGATAAAATCCCAGAAGAGAAGCAGAGGTTTAGCAATAAGACAGAGAAGACAGTCAAGGTAAGAATGGGGCAGGTTGGAACTGATTCATAGTTTTAAGAGCTGTGTTACTTTTAAAAAGTTGTTTCAAAAAGAAAACAGTAAATCCAAGGAGTTAAGAACCTTGAAGGTAGAATAGAGCTAAAACCTAAAAAACCTTTACTCCTAGAGAAGTTTTCTTTTGATTGATTTCTCTAAAAGTTTAACACATCCTGTATTTTAGTCTTTGATGTACCTGTAAAATCTCAGATTCTACCAAACCATACGCCACAGAGAGCCAAAATGTTTTAGGGGTAATAGTCACTGCTAAAAACCATGTTTGCAAATGAGTCCAGGATCAATGCCAGAGTGATCTGGGAATTGAAAAAACAAAGCAACAAGCATCTAGTTTCTCCTTGAGAAGTGTAGACATGGAGAGAACCTTTGCAGGGTGGTCTTAATTCTTGGCTTTCCAGGTGGCGCTAGTGGTAAAGAATCCTCCTGCCAGTGCAGGAGATGTAAGAGATGCAGGCTCAATCCCTGGGTTGGGAAGATCCCCTGGAGAAGGGCATGGCAACCCACTCCAGTACTCTTGCCTGGAGAATCGCACTCCAGTATCCTTGCCTGGAGAAGCCTGGCAGGTTATGAGTCCATACAGTCACAAGGAGCTGGACACGACTGAAGCAACTTGGCACGCACACACTAAATCCTGAAGTTCAGCTTCTTAAACCACTAGCACTGGCTACTAGCTTGTGACTGGGTTGGTTGACATGGCAAGACCCTTAAATGGACACATACACAGTTGTGGGCAATTATGAAACTTCAATAACTGGAAGCAATTCAAGCAGCCATCAGATGGAAGGAAGAAAGGTGATCTGTTCCAAAATGTCCAATATAAAGCTGACTCCTGTTATGCATATTCATGTTCTTCCTTCTCTCCTATGCAAATCGAAGAAGTAGATGCATGGGTATGTGTGTTGGCAAAAGACTAAAATATTTTTTAAAAAACAGAATTAGAAAAAAGCACATCTAGGATTGAATTATTGATAGTTGCAAATGGCTTCATAATTCCAATGTAGTATGATTACTATGGGCCACAGGCCATGGCTTAGAAATGGTTTTTATTTCGTTTAGAAATGTTTCTATTTGCTCTAACAATAGCCACTATGCTAGGATGGGATTTGACCTGTGTCTTTGTCCATAAAACAATCCTATGAAATATGTAAACACGAATTCAATTTTCTTTAAGTCAAGAAAAGCAAAAATACGGGTGTCAGAACAAGAATGGCTTTCTGTGGGATATTCTAGTTAAATGAAAGCTATTCAACTTGAATCAATTGCTGTATCCATTCTCCAATACACAGCAGATTTATATTTCACAAGGTTTTTGACACAGAACAAAATGTTACTGAAATATCTCTTCCATTCCTTTTGTCCTACATAACATTCCAGGGGCTGAACTCCCAACATGGGGCATATATTTGTCAGCTTCTGTTTGCACTGTTCTATTCTAGTTTGTCTTTGTTGCAAATTTTCCATGTTGACCCTTTCCTGGCCAAACATTAATATAGACCTTTGGTTGTATTGCAACTCATAATTTAAAAATCTTCTGTTTTTATTCTGTACCATCTTTAAGCATCTCTAACTTTTAAAATTAAGCCCTGCTGTTTACATCAATGATAGAACTTTTTTTAAACATACATCTGCTTATATAAACAATAGACATCCAGAGAGAAAATTATTGTGATCCAACAATCCACACATTCCTATACAAAACCAATCACTTGAGGATTTAAAAGCTAGATCTGTGGCGACAGACAGGCTAGAACTAGCAGGAACAAGTCTGTACAAGATGAATTTATCCTCCACTGCCTCTGTGCCAGGTCATCCCAGGACTAGGCTTGTGGGCAAATGCCAAGATGGAAAGAATGGGCTGGTGCCTGTTTTCTAGCATATCTGTGTAAAGACTCAATAAGAGCTCGGAAGGAGTTGCTGTTCTGAAAGTGACACACGGTGTATTGCTGCCACGCGGTCCTGGCCATTGAATGCCTAAAGCCGGGGCAGCTCAAACTCGGTCAGAAATAGATTTCAGACAGTGGGGAGCTAAAACACTGGATCTCAGAGATGATGTCCAAGAGGAGGTCTCTGAAGCTGGGTGTCATCCTTTAGGGTGGCCCAGAATTAAATGGTGACGCATTATGCCTCCTGGTGAGTTCATATATACTTTGAATGGCCCAGACACCAAGTCCCATGGACTTCCACCGAAGATCTTGGGGCAGGGTGAGTTGTCCACCAGCACTCTCTGTGACCTGTTAGAGAGAAACATTCTTAGCTACTCCGTCACCAAGCAAAACTCCCCAGCCAAGCTCTAGTGCCTTGACGCCTAGGAAAAATCTGTAAAGAGACCGCGCCGAGGACACCTACAAGAGACAGGCCTTCGTCTGGTCTGCAGAATCACCAGGGAAGATTCCACATCTAAACTCTAGCTTCAGAAAGTCTCAGGGTGAATCAGATTCTAAGTATTTTTGAAACCCACAGCACAGTCGACCATCAGCGATCAATTACTTCTGCAAAGACAGAAAAGGCTCCATGATAGTTGTTACACGTGCTTCTGCCATCAAGAGATGGATGGTGATTTCTACTCAAAGATGAACCGCTAGATCTCATGGGACCGTAGAGGATCGTCATCAAAGCAGTCATGACCCAGAGTCCCGGTGTCTCTCCAGGCCAGAAGGCTTACACTGGATTCACAGGGGGCTGCGTGGGATTCCTTAACTCGCTTCTGTATCATCCAGCAGAAAGACACACAGGACCTATCTATCTGGAATTAATCTGTCTTCCCTTCCATACAGGAAAGGACTTCCCAGAGAAGATGGCATCAATTTTCAAGATTCCATAGACGAGATCAATACAATTTCCTGATTTTTTTTTTTTTTTTTTTTGCTGACACTGTTGCATTAAAGGAAATAAAGCCGGAGAAGCTCAACTTTAAAGGTGCAGGGACCGCAGAAGAAAAAAACAAACACTCTCTACCCATCTGTCAAATTCAAGCTAGGCATAGGAACCAACACCAAAACTCATAAAGAAATGTTTCAACAGGCTAGAAGGGCTGGCTCACATTCAAGGGGCTATCCTCTTGGGCCATCTTTCCAGCTCTATCTCAAAACTGCTGTTAGGTCACCTCAATTAAGCAAAGTTGTCTTTTCAGTCTAAGAATTCAGAGACACAAATGCATAAGACTTAAGAGATCTTGGCCCCACAAGGTGATGAAGAAAATCCTGAACTTCACGCAAGTCAGAAGGTCGGGTAGACAGCCCAGGCACATGCATTTTAGTCCCTGGAACCGAGGAAACCTGTCAACCTCTTTGGTTTCGTTCCTTCCTCTAGAAAATGCAGAGGATACCCTCTGCTCAAGGAGTTATGATGACCGTCCAAGGAAACCCTTCCTTCAAGGCACTCCAACTCCTGTGATACGCTATTACCGTCTGAGCTGGACCCATAACACGCTAGTCACTGCATACGGCCCAGATGACTGCGGTCCTTAGGGCTGTATTTACTGAATCAGAGGCTCAGACTGCCAAACATTTCTAAGAGAAAAGGGTAGTTGTGACTAGTCCTACTGGAGAAACAGGAAAACACAGAACTTTCATCCCAGCAAAGTCTTTGAAGACCCTACACATTTAAAATGGAAACGTTTTGTGTGTGTGTTTTTTTAATCTTTTAAGGAAATCATTTCTGGAGACTTCAGGGCAAAGAGTAAAAAGGGTAGCATTTAAAGAAAGAAAGTCTGAGATTAGTCAGGTCACTGAATGTTCTCTGCACAGCAGAATCGCAAACAGTGAGTGTTTGTTCATTTCCATAGATTAATAACCCTCTCTCCAGGGCTTAAAGATGATATGAACTGTGACTTCCAGAGTTTTGTTTGGAGAAGGCTCATCTACTCCTGTTAAGACTCGTGTACCAGGGACACACTCAAATATATTTTTCTTCATTTCAGATTGTTTCTTACTCCCATTGGCCCATTCTAATCTCTAGGATGACCAAAATGGATCAAAGGCTTGCTGGGGTGAGGGGGGTGGG